>CAUZXS010001851.1:0-89809 GCA_963585895.1 Sepioteuthis lessoniana
ACCAGTTCAACACAGCTGGACTTTGCTTAAAAATTGACCTTGCGTTTTCTATTATTATTATTATTATTATTATTATTATTATTATTTCATTAACTCTATTTATCATTAGGTCCTTGTATTCTAGTTTCTGATGGAATCCGCTTATTTCTAGGACCTCATTATATGTTCTCTTGTTTACTTCCAGTATTTTTTGTTAGACGATAGTAAGCAGGAGATAAAACCATTTTAAAATAGACGTCAAGATGAACTCAAGTCAATGAATTGGCGACGACATCTAACCCAGTTCCTTTTGTTCTTCCATCTCCACTTAAACGTTAGCTTTTTTAACGAGTAATATTTGAGTAGTTCCCTATCTATTGTGTTACCACTCTCTGAAGAGGCCGATTGCCATGGAGTAGCGAGCTTAAATAATAGTAAAATTACGGTCTGGTAAGTTTTTCTTTGAATAATACTACAGATGTAATAGCTCTGGATGAGATTTTATATATTTATATATCATTATTCCTACGAAGAGTACTCCTGAGAAACTATATGAACCCCCTTATAGATTCTCAATTTGAATATTTCCAAACTCATCGTATCTGGAAATTTATAATGTATATATATATATATATAGATAGATAGATACATCCACGAAGAGATTAGTATTTTTTTAATTCATTTATATTGTTCTTATATACGTGTATGTTTCCAGCTTGTAGCTTTCGTCAGAGATTATATATGGTACAAGGCCGTGTAAATGGGATACCCAATGAGGCTTGGATTCACTCGTGTTTGCAGTTAGAATGATATTCAGGGTTTATAAAGAGGTCTTCCTCACTTTTTACTTTAGACTGCTTTAACCCTCTTTGATATTTGATATGTTTTTTCATTGTGTGTGTGTGTGTGTTTGTGTGTGTGTTGGAGTGGTTTCGGATTTCACTCACTGTTACTTTTGTTCTGTGCGTGTGTGTGCGTGTGTGTCTGGGTTTTTTTTTGTGCGTGTATGTGTGGTTGCGTGGTTTGAAATTTACTGGTAACTTTTTTTCCTAATAGTTTTTGTCGGTGTATATATATTCACATATCTACGTATATATATATATATATATATATATATATATATATATATATATGGGGGGCGTGTGTGTGTGTGTGTGTGTGTTTCCATCTCGATGTTTCCGTCAGAGATCATGTCTGGCACAAGGTCTAGTTCATGGGGTATCAAACTAAACTGTGTCCCATGGAGAGGCTCCAGTTCTGGAACTCTAGGGAGTCTTGGGTACTTCATTATTGTCATTATTCACTGGTCCATCCTTGCAGAGTATGAGAGAAACTGTTTACGGTCCCATCTGTCGGTCAAGTATTTCTGTTTAAAACTTATTTTTATTCGATTGGAGGATATGATGTCATATAATTGTAGTACAGTTACATAAAGCTATAATTGCTTATTGTAGATAATTGTTAATAAGTTGAAAACGTAAAAGTGTTTGCCGATAAATGTTCATACTAAAATAGAAACAATTGCATGAAATCACATGGTTAGTAGAATTATATCGGAATACTTGTATCCATACAACTAATTATATTAAATAGAAATACTTAACATGATATAAACGTGGAAAAAATTCTTAAGAAACAAATAAACAGAAAATTGTAAATATAAATGTGCAAAGTACTCAATTGTCTTATATGTAGAAATAAAATACCCCTGGATGGATTGACATGCCGCTAAAATCAATCAGTCAATTAATCGCTCAATTATAGAAACTAATTGAGCGATTGATTGACTGATTGATTTTAACGGCATGTCAATCCATGTCAATGATGATAACACTGCCTTGAGGAAGACAAGTTCGAATACTTTCATTGTCTTTTTAAAAAAATACTAAAATATTTCCTTACTAAAGAGAGATATCTTATGCATAGTATCATTATATATATAAATAAATTCTTCAAGTGCTTAATGATATACAGGGTGTTTCAAAATATTTTATGTCATTTTGATATTAAAAAATTATGCTGTTTCGTAATGTCATAACTTATTCAATTCTCATTCAGATCCTTTCCAATTTTAACAGCATGTGTACAAATATGTCAAGATGCTATGTTTAGTCGTTTTTTTTTTCTGGCGCATAAATGCCGATCACTGGAAAAGAGAAAAAAACAAATTACGAAATTACATATTAAAAAAAAAAAAATTTTAATAACCCTGTACATCACAATTGATAGCAATTCTTCTGAAGCCCATCAAATATTTTAAATTCAAATAGAGCTTTTTGAAACACCCTGTATAAGGTGATATATTCTTCAAGCTTATTACTATATATATATATATGTATATATATATATATATATGTGTGTGTGTGTGTGTGTGTGTGTGTGTGTGTGTGTGTGTGTGTGTTCCTTTTTGCATAAGGTATCTTTTCATTTGGATACGGTGAATAAGAATACTTATAGTGGCTATAAATCAAACTCATAGGGCACACACACACACACACACACACACACACACACACACACACACAAATATATATATATATATATATATATATACGCTGCGTATATATGTAGCATATAAACGATGTTGCTTGTAAATTTTGAAAGGAAATGTTTTGCTCCAAAATAATGGATAATTCAGATTTACGCCCGAATGGAAATTTGGTTCTCACGGTTGTCTGTCTCTTTCTCTACTCTGGAAGCAAGAAGCCCTTAATTCATTCGGGAAAAAAAGTAGTAGTTGTTTTTGATTGGTTGTTGCAAATATATCCACATAGCAGCCCTGTAGAAGAAAGGTCACCCAGCCCTGAAAAATAAGCGGTAGACCTAAGTGAAGGTTGTGCAAGAAATGTAGACAGGTAGAGCAGACACAGGGACACTGTCGCACACACAGACAGGCTGTGAGACGAAAAATAGAGAGACAGACAGGCGAGGGAAATATAGTATCAGGCTTAAAAAACCAACAAACAAACAAAAAAAAACACGGCGAGAAATTCTATGTAACAAATGCAGTGCGAGAGTTCTGAAGGCTGAACAAAAGCATGAATCTAATTATTTCTGCTCAAAACCCGAAGGTTAAAAACATAAAGATTAAAAGAAAAGAAAAATACTGCACGAGTCATAATGAATATAGGTAGAAATGGTCTAATCAACATGTTAACGAAGGTGTGTTCCAAAGGTCAGACAGAGACAAAGAGTATAGTCAGCCTCCTTCTGGTTCTCTGTTTTTCTTCCTCCCTCTCTGTCTTTCAGTCTGTCTGTCTGTCTCTCTCTCTCTCTCTCTCTTTGTCTCTCTTACTTTCTTTTACGCACAACAATACACAGTCAAAAATATAGATATACCAAAAAATCAAGTGTTCTTTGAAAAAGTAATATAAACGGTGTTCTTAAAAGATTAAAAAAAGCAAACAATTGGAATATATTTAAGAAATAAATGCGTTGAACTTAGCAAAGTAATACATTTCTGTTCTTTTTATACATGATGATGAAAATGTAAATAAACTACCGTTATTTAAAGCAAAATCAAAAGCAAAGTCTTTGATTAATTGGATGGATATTTAAATATAAGTAAAAAATAAGAATTAAATATAAAAATGAAACTTGAATGTATATAGGTATTTACCAAGCTTAGATACGGTTCAAGGTCAGATATATGGGGCACACAGTAAGAATCGAACTAACCACTAATTGTTACGAAACTAGCTTACTAACCATTAGACCTCCTGATATATATATATATATATATATATATATATATATATATATATATATACACGTGGGTACTTGGGCATCTGTGTGTAAGACACTACAAAATATAATTGATGAATTCATAAATAGAAGCTTATAAATGAAATAAACCCATCAAATAATGCAATATATATTAAAAACAATAAATGTGATGTGGGAAGATTTATTTACTCATATATATTTAACAAAGTGAAATAATACTTCCCTATCTATCAAACTATCAATCTCCATAAAAAAAATCTAAGCAGAAAATATCCCACAAGTAAAAGATATCAGAAGAGCTCAATACGTAGTCATCGTGGAAGCGTGAACCTTCGTATAGTTATTATTATTATTCGCTACATTTCTCAACACTACTAGCAGGGGTACTTCATTGAAGTGAGAGTGACAACAAGTCCTCTTAGTTCAATATTATTATTATATCAAATCGTATATGTATTCCAGATCAGCGTTGACTTGTGGGCTTTCACTGGAGTCAGATTGTAAAGTCTCCCCTAGTCTCCAGGAGTCTTCTGAGTATCCTAGTCCATTTAATAACCCTATGGTCAGGATAATCTCGATTCTTCCACTGATTTCTATTTTCCCAGCTTCTTTTCGAAGCCTTTAAGGAATGTTCTATTCATACCATCAAAAAGGTTTTTTTTTTAATTTACGCCATTCGAGTTTTTTCACAAGAGTGTTTGCCGATGACTTCTCAGAAGAGTTTGAGTGACAACAAGTCTCCTCAAGTCTCCAGGACGCTTCTCGGAATTCTTGCCGATCTCAACAATGTTATAGATTGGATAGTCTTCTTTCGTTCTTTTATTTCCAAGTCCTCAAATCCTTTAGTGATTATACCAAGAGCACCAATTAACAATTGGTATCGCCGTCATTTTTATGTTCCACAGGCTAGAATACTCATTTTTTAAAAAATTTCCTAGCATGATCCAGGTACAAATATTTCTTTATTATTATCATTATTATTATTATTATTATTATTATTATTATTAAGAAATGACGAGAAAATTACATCAATTCCTATGACATTATGGTCGTCGACCTAGCGTTTCCTTAAACACGTGTTATAGTTTATCTGAACGATTACACACACACACACACACACACACACACACACATACACACATACACACATATATATATATATATACGCCCACACATATATATGCACCAACCCGCATATATATATATATATGCTTGTGGGTGTATATGTGTTTGAGTGGCTGTGTATAAGCAAACATGCGTGTATGTGTATATCAGGTTGAATTGTTAAGTTTTCATAAGGCAATGTGTGAGTGTATTTGTTTGGGTCTGAATATTTCACGAAATATGTCACTGGGGATGCTCGTATTGTTATTTTAACAGTGGTAGGAAACTGACACGGTGACCTGAGTTCAAATACAGGATGAAGTTGCATGAATTCAAATATCGCTAATACTGTTGAGAAAAGATTTAATTCAACAGTCCTTACTCCGGCTATGGTTGAATACAGGGCTTTCCAAGTTTCATATAGTAACCACTCTATAAGAAGGAAAGCACTGAATTCAGATCAGCTTTACTCCGCTTAAAGATTAACCAAGAGTTGCATTCTGTAAGTAGCGGAGAGGATGGGTAAATTGTTATATACGTCAAGGAATAAAGATGTCTAAAAATTAACTTTGAATAAGTGCATATATATATATATATATATATATATATATATATATATATATATATATATATATATATATATACACGCATATACTGGGAACGAATGACAGCTAATTATATATTAAAACATTCAATAAATATGAGAGAGTACAAACATTCAGTGATTCAACCCATTCTAGATTTTTTACGCACCACTGTTGTTTTACTCAACTTCCTGAACGGTGTGTCTAAAGCTGTTTACATAAAACACATGAAAAAATCATGAAGTGTGTTAGTAGAGATGATATCCAGATGGATTCACACATTCATAAGCAATGAACGTTCATAGGTACACGTAAAAGACACAGACACACACAAATCACCGTATATATATATATATATATATATATATATATATATATATATGCACGTAGGCACACAGAAACATATATAAGCATGTGTGTACTTGTGAGCATATATATATATATATATATATATATATATATATATATAAGACAAGCTCACAAACTGACATTCATGTGACCTCGTGTGTTTGCATATATATATATATATATATATATATATATATATATATATATTCGCATGTGCATATCTCTGCATTTATGTTTTAAATAAAAGAAGAAACTTCTGAATTTAGTACAACAGCTTGAAGCACCATGAATGTTTATCAGTGTAAACTAGGTTTGATCTAACCCAAAACCAAAAGAGTGGGCCCTCAGGATCGAACTTATTTTGTAGCAGATACTTCATGTTTATGATTTGGGGCGTGATTGGACAACGCCCGAGTAGACACTTGCGTCTTCATAAGCGTCTGTGTGTGTGTGTGTGTGTGTGTGTGTGTGTGTGTGTGTGTGTGTGTGTGTGTGTGTTAGTAGTATGTACATGGTTGAATTTATTTTTTTGCACGTGTGTGGCGTTTTTATGGCCGTAGTAGGCGTATGTAATTGGGCGTGGCTCTGTGTCTACAGGGGCGTGCAGATTAAGACGAGTGTATACGCAACACAGCGTATGTAGGCGCGTGTACATATTCAAGTGTATCGGTATAATGCGTTAGTATGGATGATTTAAAAAAAATTGTTTTCGTTTTTGTTTTCTCTTAATTTTGTTTTGTTTTTAAATTTTCGGCTTACAGGTTTTTTTAAAGATATATTTCCATTTCGATTTCATATACACACGTATGTATACGTGCCTGTGTGTACATATGTGTATGTATGCGTGTACGTGTGTATTAGGACTATATCTGAACTTGAACATGTATGATTGATGTATATAATTGTGCATGTCTATCATATATATATATATATATATATATATATATATATATATATATATATATATATATATATATAAACGCCCTTGTTATTTTAAAGCGGGTCACAATGACCTGGTAGGCCTCAACTACATATAATGACTAAACATGTAAAGTACAAGCAACCGTTCGGTGTGACATCAAAGTACACAGTAGTCGAGGGAAGAAGGAAAAGCAGCAGCAGCAGCAGCAGTTCCCGCCGTCAAAATGAAGTAAAATAAGCAGTAGTAGCAGTAGGGATGATGGTGCTGCTATTGACTATGCATGATATAAGGAATTATGGTAGTGGGCTGAGGGACCTACTTAAGTGCCTCCTGCCTCGGCAGGAAGCAAAAAGGCGAGAAGACGTAAAAAGAGCCAAGTTTGGCGGTGACCGATTAAATTGCATATATACATACAACGAAACAGCACATTGCTTACGGGCTCAAAACGGTTTACAAGCTGAATGAGGAGTTTTATGAAAAAAAATTTGAATGTTCAGTTTATCTGATACTCTTTTCCAGTAGTTTTTGACTAGGAATATGCTGATTAAAAAAAATGTGTATGTTTTGAATGTTCCTTTATCAGAATGTGGATATATCAATCATAATAAAATTTCAAGCCACCCAAATAAATAAATATAGAAAGTATGGGTAAAAAAAGATAACAAACGGATAATTGGTTAGATTTGGTTTCTTTGTTTTGATGGCATATCAACCTTCGTGGTTTATTCGATCTAAAAAGCCCCCCCCCCTTGTAGAAGGGCAGTAGTGATATGAAACTCCTTATCCCTGCAGAAATGGGTATTTACCTATATCTGGGGGCATGAGGTTTCTCTGCTTTCCTAATAAATATGTATAACTATTAAATATATCTTCTAGGAAGTCGAAAACACAATCATCATGTGAAACTTTCTTAACAAATCAGTGTGAATTTGTGATCAAAATTTATTTACAAATAAACATTAATCTGCTGTTTGGTTATAATGGTATATATATATATATATATATATATATATATAGGGAGAGAGAGAGATGCGTTCATAGGAAATGGATACGGTGACAATAGTTCAAAACCTGGACAAAGCTGTTTGCATTTCACATAACGCTAACGCCCTTTGGAAAAGTTTGGCTTCAACTACAGGTAAATATTTAGGCAGACGGGAATATCTTATTTTGGTGTGGCAACCAGTCCCAGTCTAGGAGAAGGAAATCTTTAAATTCTAACTTGCTGACTCCACTTAAAAATTAATCTTGTTTTGCATATTCCTCGTTCAGAGGGGAATTGGTATATATATATATATATATATATATATATATATAAATTCGGTTTTGGTTTCATAGTCTAACGTTATATCAATATTTAGTGCTTATCTAATGTCATAGCAACCCTTGTAGAAATGGAAATTGTCAAAAAGCGAACTTAATAGCATGTCTGTAGTTCGAACTTGCTTACTATGAAGACGCAAGATTTGTTTGTAAGGAGAAGAGAGATTGATTACGAAAGAATCTTGAAGTTGTGAATGATAGGGAGCTGACTGTTGTATTAAAAGCTATTGGGAAAAGGAGAAAAAAAGAAAGAAAAGTAATGGAGGAGTATATGTGTAAATGTTTAGATAGATAGAGACGGAAAAACAGAGACAGAGAATGAAAGGAGTTCATTCGTGTAGTTTACCTAGAAATTATCACTGGAAAAAAAATTACGGATGTATTTTAATTTCTCAATCAAATATAGAGAAAAATCAGATGAATTTTACCTGTATATAAGTAAAGTTAGCGACCGCAGTCTAGAGTAACCTGAAGGCTCCCTTTTCAATAGCTACTACACCGAAGTGTAGGGAAGGACGCAACTCCATTCCCTAGATTGCTCCACTTTACCCTTTTTCGTACCTTATAATTTTAAGTGTTAAGCAAGGTGTTATCAAGTACCATTTTTTTGAGTTTTTGGTATTACTTGACCTGGGATTAAACCAAAATCTCCTGGGCCATGTTAAGTAATACTTTTTCTTACCATAAAATAGAATTTGTAATGACTAAATCCTCTCTCACTCTTTTTCTCTCTCTCTTTCTCTTTCTCACTCTCTCACCCTCCACCTCGCTCTCTCTCTCTCTCTCTCTCTCTGAATATATATATATATATATATATTGGGTCTCAATATACATGGGGCCCATGTGAGGGCCAATAACCCTACTGCTAATGTGTTCTTTTTTATTTCAGATTTGAAAATAGCATGCTATAAAAAACTAATTCTCGATCAAAATTTTTTTGACCACAGAGGAAAAATATTTTGCGTCTCTTATTTGTGCAAGTGCAGAAGATTAGCTTTAAAAACGTGAGAAAGCTCAATATGCAAATTGTTGAGTAGTATAAAATATCTAACAAATATACCATAATTTTGTGATAGCTTATTTTTTCTAAGTATATGTATGGATTTTACCTGTGTAATATTTTAAAGGAAAAAAAATAGATCAAAAATAGGAAATGAACTTATGACTGATTTTCATGTTGTTAATCATAAAGCAAGCCACTATCCTGAGTCCTGAGGCTCATCTAAGAATCGGCAACGAGAAACTCTTCGGCTTTTTTCAGTTCTTATTTAATTTTATAATTGAAAATATGGTGATATTACCGAGCACTTCCTTTGTATAGAATAATGTATTTCACTGAATAAGAACAGATTAGCTTTATAATCTAATTATATATATATATATATATATATATATATATATATATATATAGATATATATATTGGTCCAAAGATGGGAAAAATTGAATGTTTTAAAATGAATAGGTCCACAAAGAGATTAATATTTTTTTTAATCATTTATTTTGATCTAACACGAACATGTTTCTGGCTTCTTGCTGTCTTCAGAGAGTGTTCATGATTTTCGCTGGCGTCGTTTTTTGTATTCATAGTGGCGAGTGTCTCTTCTGTGAAAGATTTTCTGCGGGTGTTTTTTTCATTCTTTCTCTTTTTTCTCTTCTTTTTTTTTCTTTTTCTAAAAGAATGTTCTGTGTGTTTTTTTGGGCGGGCTTCTATTTCCCTAATTAGGCTTTTATATTTGATATGCCATAAAGTTGATCATATTTTGGGTCATTGTGTCCGTGTATTTGGATACTTGAATGTGTTAGGGATGTTTTTTCTCGATATGTGTATAGTGTTATATATCATCATCATCATCGTGTCGCGCCGCCTGCGCGGATATCCCTGACCGTCTCCCGCCATTTCTCCCTATCATCCATCGCCTCCGGTAGGTCTTCAGGGTTACATCCCGTGTCCTCACACAGCTGCTGTATGTAGGTTCGTGCTGGTCGTCCCACTCCTGCACATCCATGTGCGGGGGTCCACAGGAGTACATCGCTTATGAGCTCGTCCTTGCTTCTCCAGCAGTGTCCTGCGTGTCTGGTTCGTCGAACTTGTATAGTTTTTGTGATGGGGGGCAAGTGTCCGTATAGTTGGAGTCTCGTGGGGTGTTGTCGCCAGGACTTGTTTAATACTGCTCTCAACATTCTTGTGTAATTTCCGTCCAGCCTCCTTTCCAGCCGCTTCGTAAGCGTCCATGTGGTGCATCCATATAGCAGTATCGACACAACCGCTGCCTGGAAGAAACTTCGTTTCATTTTATCCGTTAGGTCCGACTTCCATATGATCGAGAGCCTATCGATAGCTGTCCATGCCTTCGTCAGTCGTGTGTCGATGTCTTTCTCGGTTGATGAGACGCTGCTTCTTAGGTAGGTGAATTTGTCGACTAGTTTCAGAGAGGCTCCGTCTAGTGTGGCAATGTTGCCCGTTTGGTTGTAGCACATATATTCGGTTTTGTTTGCATTGACATGGAGGCCAATGCCAGCTGCGGCACGTTCCAGACTATGCAGTAATGTCTCTGCTTGATTAGGCGTATTCGCTAGTAACGCCAAGTCATCTGCGTAGTCGGCGTCCGTGATTGTTTTTGCGGGGTACCTTTTGCTTCTTCTCTTAGTCAGCTGGAAGCCATTTTCTCTGATTTTGTCGATCGAAGTCCTAAGCACATAGTCTAGACAGATGATAAAGAGGTACGGGGCTAGTGTGTCTCCTTGTAGTACTCCTGCAACAATGTCGAAGTATTCCGTGTCTCCATCTGGTGAACGTACTTTCACTTTGGTGTTTCTGTAGAGAATCATTATCGCTGCTACGGTTTCTTTTGGTAGGCCGTATGCTAGTAGGATTGGCTCCATCTTCCCTCTGTGTATGGAATCGAATGCCTTGGTAAAGTCGACAAATAGTAATGTCGCCTGTAAGTTTTTTGCCCGAACGCCTTCCAGGATTCTACGGATGGTCAGTATTTGTGAGGTCGTGGATCTATTTCTCCGGAAGCCATTTTGGTTTTTCCTAAGGATGTTATCTATTTTGGGTTCTATGCGGTTTCGTAGTAGGGCATTGTAGATTTTGGCTGCTATGGATGTAAGTGTTATCCCTCGGTAGTTCTTGGCTAGTCCGAGGTCGCCTTTTTTAGGGAATGGAAGGATGCATCCCTTCGTCCATCGTTCTATCCTATTTTGACTATAGACTGCGTTGCATTGCCGGAGCAGTATATCGTCGAATTGTCTCGTCTTCCACACTTCTGGGGGGATCTCGTCTAGCCCCGCCGCTTTCCTATTTTTAATTCTTCTGAGAACCGAGTCTAGTTCTTCTTTGGTGAAAGGACCTAGTTTTACGTCTAATTGCTACCTAATAATTCTGGTGATGGGTTCATCCGTTATTTCCGGTGGGTTTCCTAGTAGATTTTTGAAATGCTGTTCCCACAGTTTTACTCTTTCTAGTTGGCTTGCAGCTTTCAATTTTGCTTTGGCTGTGCTCTTCCTTCCACTTACTTCGTTTATTGTTTGCCAGGCTATCCTGGATTGCCTATCTTCCACCGAGTCTCTAATCTTATCTATCTGATTTTGTACGTATTCTGCCTGTTCTTTTAGGTATGTTCCTGTTAATTGATGTTGTGCCTTCTCTAGTTTTCGTGCATTTGTGTTTGTTGGGTTCTTTCGATAGCTTTTGGAGGCAGTCTTCACAAGTGCACGTTTTTCTCTGACCGCTAGCGTTTCCCAGGGGACTCTATATTTAGTTCTAGGCTTTGTTGGAATATACTTTTCTGCCGCCTCCAGGTGTGCTTCTACAAAATTTTCATATTCGTCATTTGGGGTGCCTATTTCTGCCTTCTCTTGTAGTGCTTCGAATCTGTTTCTTAATTCTAATGCATACTTATCTCTAATATCTCTGTTGTTGAGTAGGGCCCAGTCATAGTGCTTGGTCGTCGCTTTACGTGTGGCGTTTTTTCTTAGGCTTAGTCGTACTTTGGCTGTAACTATTCGATGATCGGAGGACACACCCTCGAAAGAGGAGTATGCCTCGCAATTCATCGCACTGTTTTTCCATTTCCTGTTTATAAGGACGTAGTCTATCTGTGCTTTACTCTTATTCGCGTATGTGTAGGTCCATAATTTCCCCTCCCTTTTTTGAAAGTTTGTATTGAGGCATGTTAATCTATTTTCTATCATGAAATCTATTAAATGCTGTCCATTCCTGTTAGACGTGCAGTGTAGGCTGTATTTGTTGTGTCTGTTTTTCCCGATTTGTGCATTCATATCTCCGCCAATGACTAGCAGGTTGTGTTTCGGAATGCTACGTACTAGGGAGGATAGATCTTCGTAGAAGGTGGCTATTTCGTTGTCTTCGCTAACATTGGTAGGGCTGTAGCAGGAGATAATTGTTGCTTTGGGGTTGCCATTAAACGTTGCGGCCATCATCCTAGGTTGTATTCTCTCAATGCTGTTCAGTGTTTTTAACGCTCTTGGTCCTAGAAGTATTCAGGGTCATTATGAATTGATATTATTTTTTATAAAGAAGTGAAATAGAATACATTTATGCTTAACTAAGCATTTATTTTTAGTTTTTCTTTTTTTCATGTTCTCATCTAAAGGACATGAAAGGAATAGTAATATAGGTAAAGTACTCTTAATCCAATTATTTTTTGGTTCTATTCCTGTTCTACAATAAAGGGATCGAATATATATATATATATATATATATATATATATATATATATATATACTAATGATTTATATATATATATATATATATACTACTGATATATATATATACTACTATATATATATATATATATACTACTGATAAATATATATATATATATATATATATATATATATATATATATATATATATATATATATATATTCTATTGATACTAGTAGAAAAGTTCACCAACCTAGGAAGCAGTGTATAATTAACCAAGACTGATATAACACGTGACAGGCAAAAGTCTATCGATAGTCTATCGGTCATATGGAAGTCAGTCTTGACCGATAAAATAAAATGCAGTTTCTTCCAACAGCGGTCATGTCAATACTTCTATATGGATGCACTACGTGGAAGCTAATTTGACGGCAACTACACGAGAATGTTGCGAGCAATATTGAACATATCTTGGAGGCAGTACCCCACAAAGCAGCAGCTGTACGGCCACCAACTATCTGTCGCGAAAACTATCTTCGTCAGACGAACCAGACATACGGGACACTGCTGGAGAAACAGGGACGAGCTTATAAGTGATGTACTCATGTGGACCCCTTCACATCGCCGAGCAAAGGCACGACGACCAGTTCGAACCTACAAACAGCCGCTTTGTGCCGATAAGGAATGTATTCCAGATGACCAGCCGGAAGCAATGGACAATTGGGGGGATAGCAAGAGAGGGTCAGGCATATCCGTGTAGATAGCGTGACATGACGATGATGATGATGATATTATATATATATATATATATATATATATATATATATATATATATATATATATATTGTCATCCACAGACAGATTGTTTTGTTCTATCAGAACTCTTCAGTGTGGCAAGACACGCAGGACGCTCGAAGCCGGGATCGAAACCCGTCCAACTTTACGTTAGACTAAGTTTCGGCCACCAAGCAGACTACGTTGGCTAAGGGAATTTTAAGGTATTTATTTTAGCAACAGCATCAGCAGCCTTTGTTTACATTTTTTATACCCAATCGGCTACCAGAGTGCTCAATTCTTACGAAGAGCTTTGCATTACGTTAGCGGCGGCCGACAATTACTTCGCCAGAGTGTTAGAAAAAATGATAACAATGATGCAAGTGGAAGGAGAGATTTATTGAGAGGTCGACACTATATCGTTTCGGCTCCAATGAAACATCATCAGGATCATGAGGGGTGATAGTAACGATTTTAAGTTAACCTCGGGGAAAAAGTTGGCCGTTTAGTAGGCGAATCAACGTTTGTTGTTTTAAATTACGTCATTTGACTTATTAGGAATGTTGTATAGAATTTATGTTACGTTTATTTATCGAGAAAGATTTCAAGTCAAAAGGAAGAAAAAGAAAAAGAAAGAAAAAGACAAGAAAGAAAAACGAAATATATATATAAATGAAGGTCATTCTAAGAAATAGTTATTTTTTTTATATAGGATAATTGTTTATTTTTTCTTTTTAGAATTTTTTTTATATAAACCTTAAATAGGCATTTTTTGCTATAGTTTTAAAGCAAAAATATTCTTATCTTGCTGGGGTATATGCTTCAATCAATTCAAAATGAAAGTACATTAAACAGTCTACTCCAGCCTTGAAAGAATGTCATTCTGTAAAGTCTTGGTGGCTGAAAAGTGCCAACCCAATGAAACCTACTGAAGAATGAGTGATATATATGGATGGGGATTCTTCAGTTTGGAGCATATTTACAAAAGAGCAGAATTGTTTAAAGAATGTCAAAAAACTATTCAAGATAAAAGACAGATCACAGAAGAGTTGCAATTTCGAATTTCTGTGGTACAGCACACACAATCATGTAGGAGGAATTTGCTTTTTTGTAAGTTTAGTTCTTTGTTTTCACCCAGACAATGTAAGGCATCGTAGACCAGCAATAGGAGATTTGGTTGAGAACACCTCTCATATCGTTGCATAGTCACAACCATGATACATATACATGCAGAAGCAAAATCAACAATAATGACGAATGAACACACTTCTTTAGAAAAATATACCTCTCACACTTTATTCGAAATGGTTGCAAAAGGGTTGCAAAAGGGTTATATGTGAGAGATGAGTTGGAGACTGAATAAACTGCAACATATTGACCCCCAGTTTCTTTGCCTTTAGCAGCACTTCTTTCTCGTTCTGCTGGGCTGCTCAATCTGGGTTACTGAGGGCCAATAGCACGCTGCTGGGTGCTGGTTCTCTCTAGAGCATCTTATCTCCAACTACCTGGACCTGTCTGTGGCACCGGGTTATATAAATGTTTGACACCCACCTGCTTCTTGTGGGCGTCACATCTGCACCCAATTCAACCCGTCCACTGCCAAGGTTACAACCCTGATATCTTCGACCGGATGCACCTGTTCCTTGATTGACGGCTCGGTCGAAGGTCAATATGTTACAATATCTTCCTTACAGTCCCAATTTTTCCCCACTCTGATGTCCATTTGTGTGGCCATCTCGAGTAATTTCTGCGTGAATCAAAGTTTTCTAGTGTTAATGAAGCGGATAGCACTGTGAGCAAGTGGCTAAAAACACACTCAAAGAAACTTTTATGCAGAAGCCTTTTTTTGGGATGGGAAAATGTAGATAGTATTAAAAAATAAAGAATTTTTCAAGGCTGAAATTGTATCCAAATATTCCAAAATCCATCGTCTCTATTGAATGATTCAAAAATATATTGCGTGTCTAGCCGCACTGAAGAGTTGTGTTACAACGAAATAGTCTGTCTGTGGATGACAGTATATATATATATATATACCTTAGAATTAAAATGACAAGAAATTCCGGCAAAAACCTACATGCGACATACGGAGCACTGAACAGCCGTTTCGCCCTTATTAGGTCTCATCAGCAGTGCACACCGTGATCTCCACCACTGGAGATCAAACCAACAAACACAGTATGCAGAAGCCGAAAATCTTCCACTGCGCCACCGGTTCATGCCAACTGTAAGCGAGTCATTGTGAATTGCGCGACCACTTTGACCTAATGTGTCTGGAATATACAGAGGACACGGCCACCTCCGGGGCTAAGTCTTCCTAAGTCGGAGTTACGAGTCCTCATTTCGTAAGCCTCATGGACAGGATATATAATAATATTATTTTTAAATGGAGGAATTGATGTTATCTTAGAATATATATCAATATATATATATATATATATATATATATATAAAGGTCATTCATTGGAAATAGTGATATATATATATATATATATATATATATATATATATATATATGGAAAATCTATATCTCAGTGATAAATTGATAGCAGTGTTGATTGTAAATGCTGTGGTTGATATCGTTGCTGACCGTTCGACTTCAGTAGTACAAATAAACGAAAAGAGATTTGAAATGTTCTGATTGAATACAAGTAAAAACAGTTCCTCCTATTTGAATAGTCGTATAAAAAAATCTTCCATCGCCATAAATCATCTAAACTTGTGTCAGGATGAGCAGAAAATTGTAGATATTTAGTAGTATATCTATACCTGTCCATCAGCATACACGCGTCACTTGTGCACCTGTACACATATGTCGTGTACACTATTCGATATATATATATATATATATATATTAATGGATAATTGTATTTAACGCTAAAAGCATGTTTAATCAGTAAGATATTGTGCTCTGTGCATATTAGTGGAAAATACTATCATATTTCAATTACCAGATAATGACTCTGAGTTAGACGTGCCTGACTTCATGTGAGTTCAAATCGACACTCCTGATGATATTCCCTCCTCTGTGTGTATATATATATATATATATATATATATATATATATATATATATATATATGTATATATATATTGTGTCTAAGCATGCGCGTATTTTGGGGGTTGGCTTCTTTGTTTAATGTCATACCAAACTTCGTGGTTTCTTTAATGCGAAAAAGATCCTTGTAGAAGAACAGTTATTGCACTATTTAACCCATAGCTTGAGGAGATAAGGAGTTTCATAGCTTTCCCATGGTATTTGTTCGAATGTAGACATAATATCATGATTGGAGTTCGAACTCACTTTTTACAATGTGGCAGTCCAGCAGTGTGTGTGTGTGTGTGTGTGTGTGTGTGTGTAGTGGGAGAGCGCACATACTGGGATAATCAAGTATTTTTGGTGCATGCGTATTTATCTCAGTCAATCTGTTTAAAACTGCAGTTTTCCAAAAAATTTCTTGCATATACGACTGATGGTTTCGAATAAAGATACGTAAATTCTGTGTGGGTGCATTGCATTACAAGACAATACATAAAATGTGGATAAACAGGATATATTATAATGTTTAAATTATATTTTTCCCATGAGAGTGTCCACTTGCAGTTAGTTTGGGTAATAGTTACCCCATTTGGCTAAGAGCACGTTAAGTCCAGACTGATTATCGTCGACTTCAGCGAAGAAAGGGAGTTAGGCAACACATTAACTTAACAACGTAATCTTCCATTGACAGCAAAATTTCATGACTAAAAACTAAGAACGAATATAAACACAATATATAAAATAAGAGAATTCAAATATACATACAACTTTAATAGCATTTTGGGTGAAAAAAATGTAAAACTTTTATAAGAGAATGGATATAAAACAGCCTATTAAATGGTGTCACAGTGTGGCTTCCGTTTTATTAAGTGGCTGAAGCTAAGCAATGTTGGTTGGTTAGTTGGCCGGTATTTTTGACTATATCAACTATAATGAGTCGTTTAACGCCAAATCTTGTTTATATATATATATATATATATATATATATATATATATATATATATTACTTGTTAGTGAATGCTTTGTAGGTAAAATTATTTTGAACGAGTTAGAATTCGTTTATTTTCATACACTTGAATGCTTTCAAGTATTGCTATAAAATACTAATAATTATTTTTTAAGATTAATTCATTACTGGTAAAGATATCAAAGAATACTTGGTATAGTTTAACACTTGTGCCAGGATATAAGTAACGTAGAACAATTTACCACCGTGAATTGAATAAAGGGTACGGATTAAAGTTCCGTATATTCTTCCGAGTTCGAAAAGAAACACCCGAAGAAGGCAGAACGATGCATCCTCTGAAACATTGTATAAGAGTATATCGACCTTATTAGGTCATTCAATTCAATATCCAGCGCTTCTAGAAAAACTGTAGTGGTTGTATTTAACCATTGTTGGGAGAAGGGACCAATATCTTTCCCAAGAATATTGGTCTGAAAATGAACAGAAATGCGTGACTAGTTCGAACTCTCTTACCACAATTCCGCAGTTCAGTGCTTTAACCATTACGCCATGAAACGTTGTAAATGTAACCATAAAGATGAACACAACTGTCTAAATACTCTAAACGATATTATTAATTCGCTCACAGTTAAATAGTTTCAAGAATTGATATTTAATTTACTAAGCTTATTGCTTAGATGTAGCACAAGGCCGCATGAATGGGGCACCCAATGAGAATCGAACTCACTCCTGACGGATTGATAGTCTAACATGCTAACCATTACACCACTCGAGGTGCCCTTCAAGAATTGATATTTAACACTAATAATTCTATCAAATATTACGCATTTGTTTGCATATAATTAAATGGATTTAACTTTTGCTATTCAAGGATGGAATTTATATTTATCAATTATTTTTATCCACTATGAACAATTTGCATTTCTTATCACTTATAACAATGTTTGTAAATGAATGAACAGCACTATTCTACTCATAGGTGGGACCCTAAAAGTGACTACCACTTAAATTCTGAGTGAACTTGAGAGTAATTGCAATAAAAGGTTCCTCCACGTACCACAGACTCCAAAACTAGAGCCCCATCAGCATAAGTAATTTAGCATCATACCCAGGACACTCAAGGTCTTGTTTTCATCAATACGATTGACCTTCGTCCACCGCCTTCTAGGACCGGTCTCTTTGTTACTTGTGTCATATGAAGAATACAGAAGAGACAAACATATATGGACTGGAGATCCGAACGTCCCTCTTGCAAAGTGAGTGACTTACTGGAGTGTTTCAGGTCATGTGTCAACTTTGGTATCCTGGTCACGGATATCTCATCCAGCAAAATACCGTCTTCAAGCATTACGAATAATCACCTACAACCAACAAACGACCTCGTTATTGAGAGAGGTATTACCCCTCTTCAGAGGTACAGTCGGTATATTTTCCAAACCCACTCGTCAAAGCGGGCTTGATTGTAGAAATCGCATAAATGAATAGAAATTTGTTCGTGATGGTAATATTATTAGGTATATATCTAAAATACCCGCATAGTAGTGCAATTTGTATGTTAGCTGAATCTGACGTTGATGCTCCAGTTCTGGACCATTATAGAGTGTGGAGAACCCATCATTGCCATTCATTCCGGGTCCAAGGAAACGGGAGATAAAGTACCTATTAATATCCCATCTATAAATCAAACAGGTCTGTTTTAGAAGTATAAATTTTAGATAGGAATACTTGATATCATATAACAGTGCATTATAAGTATAAAGAATAGTTACTTAAAGCTTAAATAGAATACTTAGAATTATTTTTGGAACCATGTAACTGTGCCCAACCAAAAGATTATTATTAAATAGACGTCATCACCATCATCATGTCGTACCGAAGGCACAGATATCCCTGACCCATTCTCGCCACTTCTCCATATCGTTTATCGTCTCTGGCAGGTCTTCAGGGCCACATCCCGTATCCTCACATAGCTTCTGGATATATGTTCGAGCTGGTCGTCCTGCTTTTGCCCGGCCATATGTTGGAGTCCATAGGAGTACATCACTTACGAGCTATTCCCTGCTTCTCCAGCAGTGACCTGCATGTCTGGTTCGTCTAACTTGGATAGTTTTCGTGATGGAAGGCAGGTGGCTATATAGTTGGTACCTTGAGGGGTGTTGCTGCCAGGACCCATTCAATATTGCTCGCAACATTCTTGTATGTGCGAATTATCTTATTAGATAAAAATAATCTATATATAATGCGACAAATTATGAAGGAGAAAGAGAGATTTAAAACAATTTTAGAATGTCATTGAATATTGAAAATATATTTAAGATTATAATTAAACCTATACAAATGAATAAGATTAGGACAGTAAATAAAACCGGGCGATCATCTTTAACGTACTTTCTATTGAAGTTGATTTTTCATTTGATTCAGACAAAAATTGACATGCTAATTTGAAAGTTGCCGTCAAGTTTTTTTTCAACACAGCTTACTCTGCGAATAAGTAAAATTGCATTATTTGCCTTTAAGTATTAGGACATGTCAGCTTTTAAGGAGTCATCGTTTTTTAGATCTTGTTATTTATGTCAATTCATAGTCAAACGGCAAACATCAGCGCATTTGTGAAGCAAAGTTATTTTGTATATTTCAAGGTAAAATTTGGTGATCAAGGTAGGTCTTGGAAAACTGATAAGATGTGCCAGCATTTTCTCGAAAGTTAATGCATATATATCAAGGGAACGCAAATATTGGAATTTGATATATCTATAATTTGGCACGAGCCAAAATATCATTGCACATACTTTCACCTTTGTTTTATAAAAAATTCAGGATATGACTAGATAAACAAATGTAAAATCGAAAATCTTAACCTACCATCAGCTATACATTCAGTACATCATTAGCTTAAATCTCAGCGCCAGTTTTTATTCAACTACTCTCTCTCTCTTGAATATCTGGATTATGATAAAGAAATCAGTCAAAACTATGATGATGATGATTTTGGAATAAAAGATTACATCAGCATTAACTGAAGGATTGGCAGAAGATCTAAGACTATCAAACATGGCTTCAGAACTCCTAGTATGTAGACAGAATGTGAAAAGCTTGCTTGAAAAAAGAGTGAATACATTTTACTTTTCATCGAGAGAAGGAAGATTTTTGTAGTACTTTCAAAGTGACAGTAGGTCGGTGTTTTGCCATAACATACAGTGTTTACTGGAGGAATTGGGAATTCCAAATAATTACTCAAATAAATTGCAACTGTTTATTGATTGTTCAAATCGGTGGTAAAAATGTGTCCCTTCTACAAAGGTAATATATAAAGAGCAGTCTCCCTTGGGTATTCAGTTTATCAGTGCGAATAATATGGAGATATAAAGAGAGTCACTGAGTTGAGGCAATATCATAAATCCAAATGAGTCATTAGAGCTAACCTTAAAATGATATACTCCATTATGTTAGCTACGCAAATATAAAAAGAATCACCGCCTTTTGCGTATGTAGGGCAGCAGAGTTTGTGAGGAGCATTGTGAAGGAATTAGTCTCAAAGATATTGAAATTCCAATATTCTACGTAAGTCACTTGTTGACATAAAAATATACTCCCAACTCAGCAAATGAAAATTGGTCACATGAAGCAATTCGTTTAAGCAGAACCAACTCAAGGCATATGTTTCATGTAACAGATTTTAGCATTTCTTGATCTGTTAAAGGAAAAAAATATAGCCTGGTGTGTTTGAAAGTTCACAGATTAGGCGAGCCATCAAAGACGAACATTTCGTCAATACTATGTTTGAACTTAAAATGAATGTTTGGTTTTCTTAAAAGAACATAAAATCACCTTTTTTAAGATATACCGAAATAATCCAGGATCTATTGGAAAGCTATAAAACGTTTTACTGCAGCATGAGCATTGAGCTGCATTTTTCCTAAAGCTATATTGTTAACTTCTGGAAAGAAAACTTGTTGATGACAACGATAGACAAGAAGAACGATTTCACCACCATTTAAAAATCATGAAGCTAGAGTCTCAGGTTAGTTGGGATGTAAATATGATGGTTTACGATTGTTAAATAAAACAAAATTGTTCCCAGATTGAACTCGCGAGGAACAATTGTAACCGTATTTTAACATTAACTATTTGGGCCATTGGTCTCATGGCTACAGTGTTTGCCAATGGTCCGAGACACCAGGGTTCAATCCAAGCCCAAGTCATACCAAAGACTCAAATATGGTATTTAATGCTGACTTGCTTGACACTGAGCATTATAAGGTACAATTCAAGGGTAAAGTGGAGCAATCCAGGGAATGGAGTTGCGTCCTCTAATATATCTCCGTTTAGTAGCTATTGAAAAGGGAGCTTTGGGGTCACGCTCGACTATGGTTGACTTATGCAATTTGATTTACTGTAACATCCTTTGTATGACAAAAATAAGTATAAACAAATATTAAGAAAGTAATGTTTTAATTTCCCATCATATGTAATTGTTCAAACTTTATGCAAAAAAAGAGCAACGAATTTGTTAGCTGTGGTATTCTATAGACTTTTGAGATAAACGATAGTAGCTTGAAATCCAAAAAGTTAATTTGATGCCGAAAACTGCGGTCATTTTTAAATTCAGAAGCCAAAAGTTTAAAAAAGAATCAAATCTAACTCAACGAAAATTGTGTTGCCTAGTGTAATCCATAAAAAGTTGATATGCCGTTAAACAAATAAACCCAACTAAAACGACATAGTGGTATACATCCGGCTTTTACATCCGCTTTCAAATTTTGACTGTCTGGTTCAGAAATAACAGTTCTTTGTTTTTATATTTAGGCCGTGTGTGTTAAGGACAAAGGCTAAAAGTTTATCATTTACAGAAATCATGTTTCTGCTTTAACACTATCAACTATGTTGATCCCTATGTGTACTGAACGAGGTTCCTTCTTTAAGTGAGAAAATACTGGGATATTTTTAGTCCTAGAGACGCAGAGCTGTTTACTCTGTGTTTTTATAGACTCAATTCTGAGAAACTATCAGCACATATCATCGTTTCTGAGCACTTAAGAAGATACATTCTTTCTTCCCTTGTTTTTCTATATCAATTGCGTAGTTGATTTTATTCGTTTTACATAATTTCTTTCTTAGGTATTTTTTAAAAGTCATTTCATCTTCCAAATAACTATTTACCCAAACCCTCCACTCTAGCAGAATACGACACAATATCGGACTTAAAAGATTTGAATTCAGAGACTGGTTGTATTTCAAAGTTTGAAAAGTCTAGCTTATTCTTGTATTCAAACATAGCAGGAGGATTCATACCTTTCCCTAAGGGCATTAGCACCATGGGAAATATAAATAGCATCCTCCGGGAATTGAACTCGTGTCACTGTGTCCATTTCACTTTACATTATACTGCAAGCTCTTTTCATGATCTTAATACATATTTTACCGTGGTAAGCAACGGCTGCTACGTCGTTCCGTGCTAATCGTCGGGTGGAGAGGAAAAAGCATAAAAATACTTGTTTTAGCGTTCGCACATTTTGCTATTTAATTCATTCTTCATTCAATCTCTGAACCCGAACCCGAGGCAGCTGGAAGAATTAAACAACGGCAGTCTTTCTATATCTTAGCTCCTTGCTCTCCACTCAGTCACAACTGGTCTACTCGCACCCCAGCCTTAAAAAAAGACCGAATAATGAAATGCCATATATATATATATATATATATATATATATATATATATATATATACAATTGGGTTCACAGCTCACCTTTCAGTCACCACAACGTTGCTCGAGTGACACTTTAATTCATAACCAATCACATAGTGGTAGATCAAGCGTATCATGTTACCAAACAGATGTTGAACTCTGTCGATTCTTGCTCTGATAGCATTTGCTTACATACTCATCATCATCATCATCATCATCATCATGTCGTGCTGCAGGCACGGATATCCCTGACCCTCTCTTGCCACTTTTTATCATTCGTCGCCTTTAGCAGCTCTTCAGGGTTACATCCCGTATCCTCACCTAGCTGCTGTTTGTATGTTCGAGCTGGTCGTCCTGCTTTTGCTTGGCCATAAGCGGGGGTCCATAGAAGTACATCACTTATGAGCTCGTCCTTGCTTCTCCAGTAGTGTCCTGCATGTCTGGTTCGTCCAGCTTGGATAGTTTTCGTGATGGGGGGATGGCCGTATAGTTGGTGCCTTGTGGGGTGTTGCCGCCAGGAATTGTTTAATATTGCTCGCAACATTCTGGTGTAACTGCCGTCTAGCTTCTCCTCCAGCCGTTTAGTTAGCGTCCAAGTAGTGCATCCATATAGTATTATCGACACGACCGCTGCCTGGAAGAAACGGCGTTTCATTTTATCGGTCAGGTCTGATTCCCATACGATCGAAAGTCAATCGATAGCTGTCCATGCTTTTGTTAGCCGCGAGTCAATGTTGTTTTTTTTCGGTTGATGCGACGCTGCTTCCTAGGTAGGTGAATTTGTCTGCCAGTTTAAGAGAGGTTCCTTCTAGTGTGGAAATGTCACCTGTTTGGTTATAGCACATATATGCAATTTGTAAATATTTCACTAAAACTGTTTTATATAATACTTATAAATCAAGTTTTTAAAGCAGAAAAAAATTATGTAAAATATATAAGAAAATACTTATCCGATAAAATTAAAATATCAGGTTTATATTTGCTACAAACGAGCAGAACGCACAAGCATATTTTTTTAGCTCAGCGGTGGTCTTTTCCTATGTATCTTATTAAAAAATGTTTCGACATTAAACTGTCAATTTATATCACATTTTTTTTAATGCAACACGTCCTAAAAGATAAAATTTTGTAAAAAAACTATTTCTTGATTAGTTAATATAAATGCCTATTAATTGATGGATTGATTTAAAGATATGTTTATTAATAAATTGATTTAAAGATATGTTAAGCCCTCTGAAGTTCTTTTATACCTAGACGTTAGAGAATTGTATACATTATTCGTTCATATTTACCCGTTATATCTTAAGTATTTTCATAGTTGAATAATATCAAGTATTACTATCTAATACAAATAATTTGCACACATTTTATGGCTTCATGCATTCCTGTCACGTACGAATAATTATATGGATTCAATTAAATCTTTCTATTTAATAATAATCTTTTTTCCCACAGGTATATGGTTTCAAGTAACTAATAATAATCCTGAGTAAAAAATAAATAATTTCAAGTAAAAATACTTAATACAAATAATTTACTTTTATATACTATCGAGTATTCTAATCGAATACAAATTATTTAAACATTGTCGTATAGCTTCCAGAATTTCAATCCAATTCTAATTGTTTAAGCTTTCATGTAATTATTTATGTCTAATAATAATCACTTGTTTGTATATAGTAATATGGTTCCAAGAAACTAATCATAATCCTTTAATTTGTGCCCGTGGTGTAATGGTTATCGTCGTAGGAAATGGACACGGCGACACGAGTTCAAAACCTGGACGAGACTGATTGCATTTCACATAGCACTAATAACCTCGGGAAAGGTATGAATCCAATTAGTCTCCCTCCAGTTATGGTTAAATAGTAGGACAGACTATTTTCTTCAGCCTTGGTTAGGCAATTAGTCTAGGAGAAGGAAAACTCTGAATTCAAATCGGTTAAACTCCGCTTAAAAAACTGACTTTGTGTCATATCCTGCCCGAGAGGAGTGGTTGGTAAATATAATAATTTGTGCTCACTTATATGGTATCAAGTATTATAATCTAATACAACCCATTTTTAAAGAGATCTATCTGACTCGCAGATGGGACTAAAACAGATACAACTACTCTGGACTCGAGTGTACCTGGGTTTAAAGGCAATGAAAGGGTACTCTACTCAACTCGTCTTCCACGGCAGGAGCTTTACCACTAGATAGAGTTTAGTGTTCTTTGAAGGAGTCTACGCTTCTGCAGGGGATTCAGTCTACGTATTCTAATTCCCACTGACATAGTAATAAGAAAAATGAGTAAACCTGATTCTTGCATTTCTATAATCCCCCTATTATTATTAGGTTTTCCTTTATTTTGATACTAGAAATGCAAATTCATTATACCCCTGTACAAAAGAAAATTTAATGCCCAATCGGCAGGAATTAAAATACGTTCTCAGTATTCAAGTTTGCTTATGAGTAACGATAGAAAACCGAGACGGATTGAAAAGCAGTTAGAATCGATCAACCTAACATAATGAAAGAAAATATACTTTCTTTCATAAGTTAACAAAGCATGTTGTCACCTGTAATTTTAATACAATATGTATTAACTAAATTTTACATTATTCTGAACAGTATTCTAAGGGAATTACAACTAATATTCGGCATTTTTTATACGTTACATCTAACGATATTTAATTATATAAGTGTAATAGAACTCCCAAAACTAATTTCAAAATGTTGGTTTTACGTAGTAACATTAACCGATGAAGTTAATTTCAGATGATTAAAGAATATAGAAACATTGAGATAAAAATAACAGGACTGCTTAAGTTCCTTAGACGAATACTTTGAATACCAAAAAACAGAGCCGTATTTTCACTGACTGTTGTTCTGAGTTATATCCAATTTTTGGCACTTTTCTAAAAAAAATAGAATATTTTTAAAATACTTACTCATGTTTATGGTTTAAAAATGATTTCAATATTAAATTGGTTAAAATGTTCCTTTAAACTAATTAATTCCATAAATATATATTTTAAGAAACAAGGCCCCAAGGATGTAAAGCCCTAAGCTATAGCTTATTTATCTGACAGGTAAGTCCAGCACTGGCAAAGTGTATGTAATACATTTCCCTTGATGTTTGGACAAAGAAGTTATTTCTGCAACTTAAATATTTTGAGAGAATATTGATCGCTTCAGAATACGGGATTTGTTCTGATGCGCTTGAGTATCGATACTTTGGGACAGACTTCTTTATTTTATCTTTTATATACTCATTGTATCATTTCAATGTTTTGATTACTTATTGTAGACAATCCCTTGTGCACTCTCTAACCTCAATTCTTCCACAGTTGTGGTAGATTATACTGACATTAAATGCAATTATATATACTTATACGGTAAACATGTGATTACGTAAGAAACGGTTACTGTAAACGCGTAATAACATCAACCGCCGAAAGTTAACGCGTTTTTTAATTGACAAACTGCATTCAGAAAATGAAGATTAACGTACAATGTAGTCTCTGCATTTAATTGATCTGGCGTATATATATATATATATATATATATATATATATATATATATATATATATATATATATATAATTCTCTTAATACCTTGTCCGGTGGAAAAAGCTGCTTGGTAGCGCCAGGGGTGGCAGTACCGCCTTGAGCTACCGAAACTGTGTTATCACCCCTGGATGGCGGCTGATGAGGACATGGTATCGCACGTGCTTTAACACGTTGTATGATGAAAAAAAATACTTATACGGTAAACATATTTATTGCAGGAAGCACGAACATAGATTTATACCCGTGTGCCTGCATATGCTTTCTTTAGTTTATTTGTTTTTAATGGCTAATCAAACTTCGAGGGGTTTTTTTTATTAACAAAGTCATCCTTGTAGAAGAACAACAATAGTGCTATTTAACTAATAGAAGCAGGATAAAAGGGCTCATAACTTTTACAAGTTAAAGTTCCTTCGACGAATACTTTGAATACCAAAAAACAGAGCCGTATTTTCACTGACTGTTGTTCTGAGTTATATCCAATTTTTGGCACTTTTCTAAAAAAAATGGAATATTTTTAAAATACTTACTCATGTTTATGGTTTAAAAATGATTACAATATTAAATTCGTAAAAAATTTCAAAAGTAAATGTAATAGCGTGACTGCAGTTCGAACTGGTGTCGTAAGAATCTCCAGTCCAGCACTTTAGCCACAGCACCTCGTCTGCATATGCAGCGGTAACTACTTAACTTCTGTTTAGCTTTTTTCAATTTCAATTACCTGCAGTCAACCCCAGAATGATTAATAATGTGTTATTTAATAACGGCCCCAGAGCAAAAGAGTCGTAATGCCGTCAATTTGGTTATGCCAAAAAGCATCCCTTGAGTGAAATGCTGAAGGATTTCAGCTTAATGAGGGGAAAAATATATACGCAAAGTTTGCTACAACCTCCAGTAAAAAAAAAATAAATCTTCTGCTCATTTGTTCCATGTCATTGGTTGGTAATCTTTTTTAAAATTTTATTTTTAACTTGTGCTGTGCTTAATTTTATCTTTACGATAGGTATGTTTACGTAGAAAAATATAGCATATACAGACTCAGCCATATATATGTGCACCTTAAAAGTATTTTATCATTTAAAAAAAAAGCTAGTTCTTTCTTAAATAAACTTTTATAATTTCAGTTTAAGATTAAATCAAAACATTAATTATAAGGTCATTTTTATGACAAAACACAAGATTTCAAACAAAAACAACGGATATTTAGCAGTCTAAAATATGGGTATATGATATATATATATATATATATATATATATATCATCATGTCGTGCTACTAGCATGAATATCCCTGACCCTCTCTCGCCACTTTTCCCTATCGTTCATCGCCTCTAGCAGGTCGTCAAGGCTACATCCCGTATCCTCATATTGCTGCTGATTGTATGTTCGTGCTGGTCATCTTGCTTTTGCCTGGGCATATGTGGGGGTCCATAAGAGTACATCACTTATGAGCTCGTTCCTGCTTCTCCGGCAGTGTCCTGCATGTCTGGTTCGTCTAACTTGGATAGTTTTCGTGATAGGATGCAGGTGGCCGTATAGTTGGTGTCTTGTGGGGGTGTTGCCGCCAGGACTTGTTCAAGATTGCTTGCAGCATTCTTGTGTAATTGCCGTCTAGCTTCTTCTCCAGCCGTTTTGTAGCGTCCATGTAGTGCATCCATACAGCAGTATCGATATGACAGCTGCCTGGAAGAAACTGCACTTCATTTTATCGATCAGGTCTGATATATATATATATATATATATATATATATATATATATATATATATATATACATGTAAAGTGAATTGCCCAGTTGGATGGGACAGTAGAATATGTTGACTGCAATGTGCAGAGGGGTAAGCTTGGCCGTTGGTGTTGATCCATAATGTTTGTAGACGGTATCATGATGGGTGGACACTTTTCTGAGTGGCCAGATTCGATCAATCGGCTGATCATGTCAAGCCCTTGCAACTATTTCATTCGTATTTTTTCAAACTGCACATGTAGCAAACAAGTACCCAACGGTATTTTATATAAAGTCTACTATCAGGTGGTGGCTGAAACTATTTAATATGTGTGCAAACAAATGGTTACTATAAAGTATAATTATTACTGCGATATAGCAATACTTGAAAACATTTAACTGTGTGCAAACAGCTAATTTCTTACTAATTATGAAATAAAAGTACCTACGAATCATTCGCCAACAAATCATATATATAACATATAAAAATGTAAAAACGAGAATCTGTATAAAATAACGCAACTTAACCATTGTGACACAATGAGTGGCATTCATTTCCGTTTGGGTTGGCGCCAGTCAGAGAATCTATTTGTCTGTTTTGGTCTGACGGCGAGATCTCCGGCCAGTAGTGGAGGAGTGAAGGAAGGTCCCAGCGAAGACAGACAGAGAGAGAAAGAGAGAGAGAGAGAGAGAGAGAGAGAGAGAGAGAGAGATAAGGCCAGTTGACAAAAGAGGGCAGGAGAGAACAGTCGGCTTGAGGTAACTGTCCGGAGATGGACACAGTCAGAAGAAGGAGGCAGTTAGAAGATGGAAGCAGGACAGTCAAGAGGTGTCAGCATTCCTAATGGCCTTGTGGAAGTTTCGCGCAAATATTCGCCCACGATAGCCAACAAATGCACGGAGAGTTACACAAAAGTGTCCCAAACTCCCTCCTCTTGCGTTTGGAGCTGACCTAAGTCCGTGTTTGTTCGTTTGTTCTTTTCCTGCACCCTCTCGGTTGTGTTTTGCGTATCTGTAAAGAAATGTGTAATGCCCCTGGTCGGATGTAAGAGAAACCACTTGACGATCTGATCTAATGGCCATTAGTGGTTTAAGAAAGCTGAAATAGTGGGGGTCAGCCAGCCAGGGGTATTTATTGTCACACCATCAACAAGTACAAAATTACTAAACAATAAATCTCAAAATAAAGATTTCCTCTTTGGAAACAATGTTAACATTGTTGTATAGAGAAGGAATTAACTGCTATTAACAGATTAACGACCAAATGGAAATCTGATCCTTCAGGTACAATAAAACATTTTCCAAGCTGTAGCTCCAACGTTAAGGAAACGACTCAAAGAAAAGATAAACTGGATTATGTATGTATCTGCATGCTGTTTTGAATAAATTCCGGAAGAAGCACTTTACAAAACATTCATCGCAGATGCGCATATCTCCCATCTTACAAACCATCCAAGTAAGACCATCAAGATATTCAAGCCACTGCTGATGAAGTAATGACTGATTCATGAGGGTCTTTCTCTCATGGGCTACGAATCACAGATACGCTATTGTTGGTCAACCAGAAAAAAAATTACATTCACCAGCACTATATGGACACTTAATGCTGTCTAGAAGACTCGATAAGATAAGATAAGATAGCGAGAGATGCAGAGAAAGAAAAATTCACAGGAATATGTGCTGAGAGTGATGATGATAATAATGATGGAAGCTTCTTTAACACCATAATAGAACAATACAAAAATGATTCAAAGATTAAACTATATACCAGAATTAAAGAATTTTTATGAGAAAAGAAACACTCGCAAAGGAAATATCATATTCTTGAACGTTCAGGTCGATTTAAGAAACAAGTAGCAGGAAAATATTAAATTCAATTAGGTAATATTTTCAAAAGATTATCATAGAATATTCTATAAAAAATAGAAACACTCGAAAATTAAGTTATTTTTGCACAAAAAATATCTTTGAAAAAAATGACTAGCAAAATCCTAATAACAAGAAATTATAAAAACAATGATTACGTAAACAAAAATTGAAACGATAAAAACTCCATGAAATTTACCTTAATAAAAAAAATCAATCAGTCAAATGTCGCTATTGACACAAAGAAAAACCCGGATGATGCTACAGAGTATTGGATTTTCTCATTCTAAATTCAAAATTAGATTTGGTTATCATAAATTATCATTGAACAAGGAAAAGCATGAAAACACCAGAACATTTTTTTCCAAAGTCACATGGATATTGAAAAATGATAACAGACTATCGATTATAACATCGATATCACTGACAATAAAAACCAAAAATAGAAAAATGCTATACGGAGATAGTATTTATGCTTACTCGAAGAAACACAGTATGAGTACTTTCCAAAATTGGTTTGGTGTGATTTTTTGTTCCGTGGCATATCAACCTTCGTAGTTTTGTAATCGCAAATTCTTCATTGTTGAAGAATCGCAGTGGTACTATTTTTCCTTTAGCTGAAGGGATAAGGGAGTTCATGCCTTTCTCACGAGAATTAATCCAAAAGAGAACGTACTAGCACAATTAGAATTCGAACTCACTTACTACGATGTCACAGTACAGAATGTTTGCCACTTTCGTACCCGGCATACCCTTCTCCAAATTGGCATCAAACTTTAAATAAAAAGGCATCGACAGCAAAATGTCTATATACACTGTTTTGTAATTAAATATCTATATATGGAAACATGGGATGTTATTTTTAATAATTGAGATTAGTAGATGATTATGACACACCCAAAATTCAAAACAGAAAAAAAAGGTAATATGAAATACTATCAACAGTAGGACAAACCCTAGCTGAGGTAATAATTCAAAGAGGAATCTTACGTGGATACACACTCTCGTCACTGCCATTTGTGATAGCCATGATGTGATTGAAGAGACTGGATTACTTGGACATTGCAAAGAAAAAGAAACGTCCTGAGACAAATGGATTTCTTTTAATAGCAAGAAAAATAATTTAATAAGGTCCAATTGTATCAAGATGAGAATTGATCACATGCAAAAAAATAGGAAGTGTAGGAAATATGGTGACAGGGATGAAACGGTTAATCAATAAATAAGCTGATACATCAAAATCGCACAAAAGGAATACAAGACTAGGCTTGACGCGATGGGAAAGTTGAGCTACTAAAAATTTAGAAAGAGATTAAAAATCCACCATCCTTGCCTATGATTCATGCAAAATCCAGAGTATGCAGCACGAAACGAGACGCATTTAATTCTTTGAGAACGGGAAAACCAAACGGATCCCTCAATTTCAATCAGAAGACCAGACATAGCTTTAAGAAAAATATCTTGTGAATTTGAATATTTTTCTGTTCAAGCGGAACAAGAAAAAATAAATAAAAAAGGAAAATAATGAAAATACTTGGATCTTGCCAGAGAGCTGAAAAAGTTCAGGAACATGAAAGTGAAGGTTATACCAATCGCAGTTTGTGTCCCCAAACGCCAGTAAAAAAAGATTGGAGGAACTGTAAATCAGAGTATGGAATATAATAATTTGGGTAAGCTAACCTATTGATGAAAACACTACTTTTGGCAAAGAGATATACTCATATTTTATGAACCAATTAGGATGTGAAGCCGCCATACCTCCTGACAAATACTTATGACTTTGATAAAGTTTGCTGCTGAAGGTTTTAGTGAAGTTTTATTGAGTGTCTTAAATCAAGAGATACCAGATAGTTCTTAGATACATTTTAGGAGATACTGCTGCCGTTAACTTATTTACATTAACTGCAGATGAAATGGTGACAAGGAAACCCATGGTCAGTTATCAATGCTGACATTCTTTGTGTATAGCCTAGATTCATTTGTTGTTAAAATGTTATTTGATATTCTTCCTATGTCTGTCAATAGCCATTAATAAACACAGCCTACGTCAACTAAGATTCAGGTTAACAACATTAGTAACATAGTTATGCTAATTACATCGATTATACATCAATAATAACAAAACCAGATAGTGATAATTATGTTGGCTAGCTCTCATCAGATCAGTCCAGAGCAAGTTAAATGTTATTCATCAGTGGTCAATGGCCACTACTACGTTTAATTATCTTGTTAATTTACAGATAATAAGCTAAATGCAATCTGCAGATAAGTTCACTGTTTTAGAGTATATGTTTACTCTCTGGAACAGTTCAGTATCTTAAGTTTGCGATTCTAGTTCTAAAAAAATCACCGTTACAAGTGCACAATAGTGTACATTCTAGACTGGTTTTCTTGTATTTGCACTTCTGGAATTTTCAGGAGACTATAACCATGTAGACAGATACCTCGAGGAACGTTGTCAGGAGAAATTATTACATATCACCGGTTTTGATCTAACTCCAGTCATTTTGTGACGGCAATGTTGGCACAGGAAATTGGGCCCGACCTCAGACATATCGGCCCTACTTCAGGACTGCACTTGTCGGTGAGATCAGCCGGATATTGCTCTTCTTTTCAAATAGTTGCATTATGCCGGTTGTTGTATTTGTTCTGCTGTAAAGCAGGATGACAAACCTCATAGTTTTGTGCATGTTGTCTTTATCAATATAATCCGGTGCAGCCAGTCACCAAAATTTGTCAAGAAGGACAAGAAACTTCTCTTCACCACTCCAGTGCTCCCTTCCTCGGGATTTCCTTCGCCAAAGCTTACAGTAGCTGGTCGAGTGTAACCATAAGAATCGGGCTTGGGTTGAGATCTTCCCGGCAATCCTGATAACATCCATGGATTACTTAACCATATCCAAAGGATGAGAACTCTCTTGGAAGAGTGGGAGCAGTCCAGTGAGACGTATGGCTCGTCTTATTTATATTGTTAGCTTGCACGGTATGCAACCCAAGAAGAGTTCTACACTTTCTTTTAGAGTGACTTGGTTGTAGCCAAAGATGCTCTCTTTAACAAAGTTTCTTGAAGTTACTTTTATTGTTCAGGGATGTCAGGATGGTAGCCATCACGATGGTATTCTTGCTATAGTCAATACCAGATTTGACAGTTAAACAGGGTGTGGAAGGAAAATATAGAACAAAATTTAAATCTTCTTTTTTGCCTGATTAGTCTTATTTTTTTGAAAAAAATGTCATTAATCTATTTTTTTATTAGCTCTAGCTTTCAAGCACTTTTTCATTAGAATTCAGCCCAATATGCGAGAACAAGAAAAGAAACGACAAAGAATCTATGGTTTGCTTAACGCCGAAAACAAACCATAAAATTCCAAAATGATTAGAGTTTCTTTATGGCTTCCATTAAACCCAGATCATAACCCCCTTGATTACGCTATATGGGGCGTTTTAGAAAAAAAAATGCAACTTCCCATCCTAATATTGGTTCGCTTAAGACTTCTACTGAGAAGGAAAGAAATAAAATGTCTTGAAGGTGTGCAAATTGTTTTGAGGTTGTGTTTATACAATAATTGAAGAAATGGTGGCCATATTGAGCATATTTACTGGTTTGTGTCAATGTTCTTATTTTGTTGTCTTTTTTTAAATTAGAGTTAATCCTTTTTTATAATAGAGTCGTTTATTCTTATACTAGAATATTCCTAAATTTACTTCACCACCCTGTTAAGATCTCAACTGTTTCGAGAACAGTCTCATTCGCCCCCTCCCAACGAGGTAGGTGATGCCTTGGTCAATACTGACACCAGAGAGCGTCCAGTGTAACATGAGTCTCATGTAATTATTGTTCAGCTGTGGTTAATCTTGGTTGTGCCTGATATTGCATACCGTGACAGTCGTGATGTCTCTGCCTCTCATCTTTGGAGGGTAGCATACTTTCTCCTGGTGGTACAATGGCAGGCATTGTTCTACAGCTGACTGGAGAGTGGCAGGACCCGATCATAGGAAATTCCTATCTATACCAGCCAATCGACGAGCTCCTTCTTGGGCACATGTGCATGTAGCTTTAGGCGGAGGTAGGTAGGAATTTATGTCTCTTGCAAGGTTGCTTGGCTGATTGGGTGAGGCTTGCAGTTGCCTGTTGGTGATGCTCAGTCGCGCTGATGGTGGGATTTCAGCTTGATACTAAGAACTTCCAAGATCAACGTGACCAAGGCAATCAGCATTGGTTGCATGAAGTCCTGTAGCACGATTGTACACGTTCAGAAGACTTTTTTGATGGTAAAGTAAGTAAATTTGGCGACCGTAGTCGAGGGCGACCAGGATCATTGGCGGACACTCTACCCACTGGGACAATGAGCCCTCCAATCGACCAAAAACCCATAATTCAGTTGGGTCAGGCGGTCCATGTCGTCCAGAATCAGTGCGCATGACCTAACATGCGAGTCCATTTAGAATGTTGCATTTTCATGTAGATTAGCTCTATTCGGAGCTTCTCTGCAGAAGTAACATCTCACTCCAAGTGTTTTGTCTAAATACTTCATTGTCCTGACAGATATCGAGTTCGCTTCCGTGTAACAAATTCCTCTAATTCACCGGTGGCTAATTTTACGTGTATTTTTCCAGTTCTATCTAACTTGGTCTGGAATAATGTGTATTCTTGTCACTCAATGCTGCTTCAACGCCACCACTTCTTCAGCTGAAGAGAAACGAGATGGGAAGGATTCCAAGCTCAATAAAACTTCTCAGATGTCCAGCGTGAATGCTGCAGATGTACCTTTGTTGTCTTGGCCTGTGTTATTGGATGGATTTGTCAGCAAGTCTCGCTTCGTTCCTTGGCATATGAAGCATAATGACTAGTCTGTCAGTGTTGATGGCCTGGCGGAGGCAACTGAACTGCTTCTGCATCATGAGGCTCAATGTATTTAACGCCCTTTGACATTCTTCTGGAAATGAATGATAACAAAGCTGTATGAAAGGAGCACTAAGAATTCAAGTAAGTTCGAACTTGTTCAATCAAGAAAAGTTTGTCATAGTTATTATGCTAATCAATGAACAATGCAATAAATTTATAGTAAGATTAGATTCTGAAAACACATGGTCTCATTATTTTGCTGTTATATGGTACTCTGCATTAACAACAACATGAAGCATAACATTTCTGCTATACTACAGATTCAAATCGGTTTTCGTGCACATTTACTCCGTACATCTCATTCAACAAGGGATAAGCCTTCATGAGCAGCCACACTTCTTGGGTTATGTCTTTACATTTCATTTCTTTAATAATCCATTGCTCTACCTTGATACCAACATTTGCGTTTTTATTTAAAAATGTAAACAAGTTTGAATATATATCTTTAAACCACCCAAACATAGAGACTATTCTGACCTGAACACTTTAAGATCAGCGAAAATATAAGAAAAATCGCGAGACAAGCGAAGAATTGCTCTCAGTCAGATTTCAGTGCAAAATCGATAGTTGAAACTACAGTGAAAAACTGGAAGGATTGAAGTTATATTGATGATAATAATAATAATAATAATAATTCATGGACCTTGCTTGGGAAGTGTAAAGACTTTGGAACATGAAATTGACGGTGACACCAATTGAAATTGACCTGCTCTGAAGAGTCACCGAAAGTTTTGTAAAGGGACTGAAAAACTTGGATATACGATTGACTTAGTTCGGTTTGGTTCAAATTTGTGGCATATCAACAATTGTAGGTAAGTTAATGCCAAATCGCTTAATAAAAAACAGTTCTATTTCAGACAATTCAGTTTAGTAAAAATAGAGATTTTGTTTGCACATACAAATGTAAAACCAGTTATATTTCAAACAATTTAGTTTTGCATAAGTACTCCGTTTAGTTCAATTTGACCCATAGATATGACACTATCAGGAGCTACCCCTCCGGGCATGAATGGACCAGGGAGTAATGGTATTGAAGGAGGACCCCGCATTCCCCAAAGTTCCATCATTACGGGAACCTCACCATAAGATTGTTAAGTGCAACATCCCGGACTCTCGTTCGGGGAGTCTAACGTCTCTGCAGTGACGCATTCGGTGTATTCTACAGTTCCAACCGACCGGGCTAATGGGAATAAGCGGAAGAGTGGAGTCCATCCAAACTACAACATTATAAAGAGCGGCAAGATTACGGTGATGGTTATTGGAGATATGAGGAGACTTATTTTCACTCAAACTCAAGTGAAATATCATCAGCTTTCAATAATGCGGAAAAATTATTTAATGAATAGTAATAATACCAAGATAGGATCAAACAATACAAACAAAGCAGGACATTCAAAACCAACGAAATAAAATTCCACCGGCAAGTAGGGGGAAAATGATCAAATATATGCCAGCGACTAAATGCGACGAAACCAAAACAATTTTGAAGCAAAAGTTGGGAATGGAGAGATCTCAAAGAAAAAGCTGAATGGATAAGCAATACGGAAAAAGAATTGCAAATACTCGCAGAAGGTCCTAAGGCGGAAATACACCTCGATTAACTCCGAGCAACACTCAAATAATACCAAATTATAAAACTTCAGACTATGATTGCATTCATAGATAGGGGTTTACATAATTCACTTCCATCAATGACAGATTTGCTATCGAAATAACTAAATGCTTAGAAGAAACAGATATACCCGAATGGATGGTCAAAAGAAAGAACATCCTGATCAAGAAAGACATCCAAGAAGAAATCGCCCTAACAATTACTGACCCATAACGTGCCTACCAATGAGGTGGAAAATATTAAAGATACAAATTAAGAAGGATATTTACTAAATGTTAAAACTTTGCGGACACATGGTACAGTGGATAAAAGCGTTAGTTAGATCCAGTGACATACCCAAAGAGTGTGAGTTCAATACCTGGTGAAGACAGTGGAGAACTTTCAGAGGGAAATTAACTGGAGATAACTGATAACTGACATCCATTAAACATGGCTCGTGGAAGTAGAACAATCTACCCTAGTAAGCCAAAGAAAGGGTTAAAGCCGACATTCCAACCACCTGAAGATGGCTGGAGTGTACAACAGCCAAAACGTTGTGATAAACATGACGACAAAGGTGAGGGTAATAGTCTGAAAAATGCAAATAATGTACATAATACCTCATCTCCGAAATTTAGACAGACATCAAACAAATGTTATATGCATAACTCGAAATTCTTCCTACAAAATAAGACACTCAAAATTCTTTAGAAGTTTGTGATACAAATGGATCATCTAATCTCTGCCAGACAAGCAGACCTAGTGAGAGTCAATGAAAAGAAAAGAGAACCAGTCGAATCGTAGATATTACTGTTCCGACTGACCACAAAGTAAAACTGAAAGAAAGTGAAAAGATCAGTACTTACACCAAGAGAATTGATGAATCAATCGAACATGAAAGTAACGTTGTAGGTGGTGTGCAGGGGGAATGGTGCAGGGACTTGAGGAATTGAAGATGGGAGCCGAGTAGGGACCATGCAAGCTCCAGTATTTTGAGGATCAGCCAGAATACTAAGATCGTTGGAAACTTCATGTGACTTGCTGCGTTTCAGACTCCTGATGTGAAAAACTATTAAATGAGTAAAATAATGATATATTATAATAGATAAGAGATGATTATGTTTTCTGAAGATTTATTTATAATTTATAAAGTCCTAATATAATGAAAACATTTCGTATCAAACCCGTCCCAAAATAAATTTATTCCCTGTTCATCCGGTGTTAGAATTGACAGTTGTGTGTGTGTGTTGGATTTCCGTGCCCAACGACATCTTCTGTCAAATGTATCCATGCTCGGAAAAACATCGAAACAGAATATGACTAAAACCAAACACTTTTACCCAGCAAAAACTGAAGAGTCGAATTGTCAGCAGACTTTACGTTACGCAGACTTTACTTCATAAATGGAATCCTAACCCATTCCACACACAATCATTAATCACGGACGTTTTCATAAAGAAATGAACATTTGAAGCATTCGATTTAAGTTGTATATTCCATGTATAAATCTTACAATGAACCTTCCTCGGAAAAATGAAATTAATATTTCATTTGCGTTTTTATTTTATTTTCCGAGGATGATTATACACTACATTAAGAGTTCCCGTGTAATTTCATTGTGTGGCTTTTTAATTTATAAAATTTATAAAAGAAAACTCATACCACAACGACAACCAGGAGAAAATCAGCAATACTCCCTAATTGTTTTCATACTCAATTCATTCTTACCCCTAAATTTCAACATGCTCCCCAACTTAAAAAAAGAAAATTGCTGATGCTCCCGGGAATGAATGATGTAAAGAAGTGCATATCCAGATCAACAAAAATGTCAATCAGCAAGAAGGCTTTAACTTGGAGCATAAAAATGAACTCAGATATTTCAAGAGATTTTTTTTTGTGCCCAATGTTCTTAATTAATGTTTTCCGATAGTGGAGATAAACAGTTCATTATTGACCTTAACCAAATTCTTTATTTTGATAAAACGAAATATATTCGGAATGCTAAGTTTTTTTTCTCCAAAATGCTTTTAATATTTGAAATATTCCCTACAATAAAATTTTGAGAAAATAGTATCAACAATGGGTTTCATGAGACAAGAAAAAGTTAGAAAAAAAAGTCATATGTATGACATATTTATGATTATCTCCTCCTAACGTTGGTAAGTAAAACAAACGACTCTCGCGAGACCAGATAAATAATTACATCTTCTTTTCGGCTTTTGAGTTCCCGCAAGAAAAAAAATATAACTGCGTCGTCATGGTTTGATGAATTTCTATTCAACTGTCGCCGAGCACTTAACTATATTTAGTTAACTATCTCTGTCTTTTGGATTGTTTATTTCCCTGGCACCAACGTTAATATATATGTCTAGTATAGCAAAATTCAATGTTTTTTAGTTTAGAGGATCTCATTTGATAACTTTCATACCCATATCAATGTATTAGATATTCAAGTAATGACACATCATTGTTCTCAATATATATATATATATATATATATATATATATATATATATATATATATAAACAACAAAGTTAATAATCAAATCTTCTAAAGAATAAAGATAGATGTATTTCTTCATCTGGGTAAACGTATCTCAAGGAAGGCAAAAAATATAACATGAGATGTACACAGCATATATATATATATATATATATATATATATATATATATATATATATGTGTGTGTGTGTGTGTGTGTGTGTGTGTGTGTGTGTGTGTGTGTTTGTGTACACACACACACACACACACACACACGTATATATATATATATATATATATATATATATATATATATATATATATATATATATATATATATATATATAAGAGTTTTTTTCCAAAAGCTATAGGCCTTATCCAAAAAGAAACGCACAATAGCTGAAGAATTTTGTTGTGACAGCACACAATTGCTTCTTAAGAAGCACGAAACATCTGAATTACTTTTTCTTTCTTGGTGCTGATTAAAACTTTTTAAACAACCCTTTTACATGTAAGAATTTTCCCTAATCTTTCTTATCTATGGCAAAATGATTTCAATGACAAAATTAACTTCTATGCAATTTTTTGTTTACGTTTTTGTGCACTTATAATTTTGCTTACGTTTTTAAAAAGTTATCTACCGACTATATGATGTCAATAATGGTTATTTTCCTCTTGTTTTTGTCTTTCTTATATATATATATATATATATATATATATATATATATATATATATATATATATATATATATATAAGACAGATAGATAGACCAAAATTCATAACTAGTTTCCAACATGGTAAATAAAGATCGTTTTTTTTTAAATGTTCACTCGGATGAACATAGTAATGTCATTTTTTTTTCATTTCTCTATCAGCCAAAGATGATTTTACTCCCCAAAAATTAATTACTTTCCTTGAAAAAAGATTGATGGGCTTAGTTTATATTTCATAAAAGTTTCGTTTTTCATAAACTCTATCCTTAAAAGAAAAAAAAACATGAAATCAATAAGCAAACATATAAAAAAGTGTGTTATTTACAAAATTTCCTTAAAACTTTAACAACCAATTAACCAAACAAAGAGGTTTACGGTGTCATAATTGAGAAAGGCAGATCTGATGGCAGAACTTAGACGTAAATATTTCCACTGAATAAAACCAGGACAGTATATCACGAGAGTAAAAATAAGTTTGCAACCTTAGCTGAGAGCGATACGAAGGTTTCCTTTTCAATAGCTATTACATCGAGGTGTAGGGGAGGGCGTTACTCCATTGCCGAATTTGCTTCACTTTAGCGTTGATCCTTACCTTATGATGCAGAGAGTTCAACAAGACAGAATTAAGTACCATTTTTTAAGTCTTTGGTATGACTGGACCTGGGATTGAACCCCAGTTTCCTGCACTATTGGTAAACATTCTAACTATTTTGCCAATGACCCGGTAATAAAAGTGTTAACCGGTAAAATATCAAACGAAATAACTTATGATTGATTGATTGATTGATATTGACGTCATTTTAAACTCTCGTGGGTTATTATATGCCCAGAAGCTAGAGAATCACGTTTATTTTACGCTTTAGCATGACTATTGTTTTAGATCCACACATAGTTAAATGTCAAAACAGTCCTATGACAAGCCAATCAGTTTAGCTTAAGTACAAATTTTAGTTCTTTTTGACCCATAGATAGGACTCTTTTAGTTGCTATCACGCCAGACCAGAGTAGACCTGGAAACGATGGCAATGAAGGGGTGCTCCACATTCCCCAAAGCTCCAGTATTACTGGAGCTTCACAATCAGATTGTTAGATATCCAGGAAACTCATTGTGGGAGTTTTAACCCTCTGCAGATATGCAGTCGTTGTATTCGTCAGCCCCTGCTGAGGATGCTAGAGACTATTCATAATACGTAATTTGTTCACAATTATGTGGTTTTAAGTACTTATATCTAATCTCAGAGGTACAAAGGTTATTGTCATCGGAAATGCACTCTATGAACCCAGTTAGACTCTGGAATGATTTTGTTTGTAATTTGCTTTTGCGCTTATATCCTTGGTGGAGGCTTAAAGGGCTTCATAAAAAGACCTGTCCAGCAAAAGGAAAAAAAAAACTTTAAATTAAAATCGAGGAGCGTGGGGTTACTAACTCCAACTCAGAAAAGACGACTCGCAAAGAAACCCAAGGAAACACGTTTAGAATAACTGTTTAAAGTAATCAGCTACCCCATTTCAATTTTTGGTCGAGACTATTTAAACACTGGAGAAAGGGGAGAATATTTTAATCCTACAACTATGCGTTCAATTGGACAACAACTGCTCTTCAACAAGGTTCGCTTTGGCATTATTTAACACAAGGAGATGGATATACCATTAAACAAAACAAAAAATCGAACCAAACCATTGTCTATATGTAACATAATTAATGATGACAATTATTTATGTTTTTTAATTATCTTATTTGTTGTATTAAATAGTGAGTTGACAAGTTTATGGATAATTTCTTATGATAGGTATTTTTATAATAAAATATACCAACTTCTACTTTTTCATGCCGACTAGGCTGGTCCCCACTCTCCAAAGGGGCTGTCGTTTCTGGACCCGAAACTGTTCTCCGCACTGCAAGTCTTTGCTTCTGACTTTTTGATGTGCCTTCTAAAACACCGTGCTTCTCATATAATATTCTAATTATCTCATTAACTAATGAAGTCAGTATATTTTATCGTTCGTTTCCCAAGAATTAGACTTTTAGCGTTTCTAGTAATATAATTTAACCCCTGCTTTCTATCTCTCTCAAGTATCGTGACTGACTACTCGAAAAATAGTAGAGGTGATAAACTCTCGTGTATTAAGAAACAACGGAGACGTTCTGTATTTGCGCAGCGTAACAACTATTGATGTTCAAAATGGAGCCGTGTCGGTGAGGTGACTTTATATATATTTCACTGGTTGCTAATGCCCTTGGGAAGTTCATGAATCATGAATAATAGGACAGACTGAGTTTGTTAGCTTTGCTTACGCAAGTAATCTTGAAAAAGAAAAAAAAAACTATGGATTCAAAACGGCAGAACTTCGCTTGTGTTACATCTTATCTGTAGCTGAGGAGTTTAAGTGAATACATATATGCTACGAAACTGCAGTAACATGACATAATCTGGTGTAGCTGTGATACTATGCACCTCAAAGGTGCGTGTAATTTACAAGCACGTTATTGAATAGTTTCAAGTAATCCTTCCTATAGGATAATGTTTATTATTCTTTAGCATAGACGTCTTACATTCAATTCATACTAAATTAAAAGATCATTGTTCTTACAACAAATGTAATTCAAATTCAATTTAAACATTAAATTATATCTATTTATCCTACTGAAGGTATCATAAATGATTCTAATCAGCATTTCTTATTTATCTCAGTTAAAGAGAGAACTTGGATGATTATAAAACGAAATCTACAACAATCCAAGACTCCGCAAGATTATTATTCAGCTGATTATTCAACTTGAAAGTATATTATTATATGATTTACTTTATTTTTTCATAAAAAACTCTAACGAAAAATTAAATAAAATAAAAAGGAATAAAGAATTCGAGTCGCATAGTATTCACTGGTGTTTTAAATAGAAACAGATTCCAGTTAGCAGAACATCACTAGTATTAATTAATAAGAGAAAAAAAACTTGACAATTCATAAATTTTGCTATTCTGGTGGGACAAGTAAAAATAAATGAAAGCGAAAAGATAGACTCATATGAGATGTTTGCTGAGAACTGAAAAACCTGGGGAATATAGAAGTGATATCAAGTGCAGTTTGTGTCCTTGGAACGGTCCTCAACGGATTCGAAAAAGGACTGAAGAAATTGGATATTGGGTAAAGATCACAGAAATTTTAAGATCAGTCAACCTATTAGAAGAGTCTTGGAGACCGTGCTAGAACTCAGACTTCATTTAAAAAAGTCAATGGCCGAAAGTTATTGGAAAATAACGGAATAGGGAAATACTACTACTACTACTAATAATAATAATAATGACATGGTGCTCTTGGTACAGTAACCAAGGGATTGGTACAAGGAGTGAAGTACTTTAAATTACAGGAAGGGTGAAGACTGTCCAATTTACAGCATTGTTGAGATCGGCCAGAATAGTGAGAAGAGTCCTGGAGGCTTGAGGAAATTTGCTGTCCCTCCGACTCTAGTGGAAAACCATCAGCTAACGCTGATGTGAAAAACTCTCAAAGAGTAAAATGATAATCGTCAACAACCTAATGCACATGGATAACATCAAACAGTTTGTAAAACATGAAAAAGAATTGGAAACCTAATACAGGTAGTGAGGATATACAGAGAAGATATAGGGATGTAATTTGGCATACAAATATGTGCCATGCAAATAACGAAAAGCGAAAAACGGAAAATGACAGAAGGACTACCAGATCAAGAAAAAATCAGAACACCTGGAGAAAAAAGAAAACTATAAATACTCGGTAACATTAGAAGCGGACTCTATCAAATATGCAGAGATGAAATAATAAACAATATCTCAGCAACACGAGAAAAAATACTAGAAACCAAACTATATAGCAGAAATCTCATCAAAGGGATAAACACTTTGGCTGTCCCTCTCGTTAGATACTCGGGAGAATTCTTATAGTGGACGTTGGAAAAACATTCAAGAAGTGGACTAGAGAACTAGAAAACTTATGATGATGCATAAGGCGTATCACCCCTGAGATGATATAGCCGGATAATTTACGTCAAGAAAAGAATGAGGCAGACGATTCACCAACATTGAAGATAGCGTGGATATATGGTAAGACGTCTCGAAGACTACATAAAAAAAGAGAAACAAAAGACAGATTACAGCGACCAGAAACAACATAAATAACACAAATATCAACAGAACAACAATAGGTAGAAAACAAATTTAAGAAGAAAAGTCTTTGTTTAGACATTTCAAGAGACAAATAAGCGAAATGCTACACAAGAAAACTTGGACATGGTTATGAAAGGGATATCTTAAAAGACAAGATGAATTTCTTCAAATAGCTACAAAAAAAAAAGAACGCAACAAGGAAAAACTACGTTAAAACAAAAATTGACTTCATCCCAAAATAGCATAAGAGGTTTTGAGGTGATAGACACGAAACGATCAATCATGAAATAAGGGAATACAGTAAATTTGCACCAAAAAAGTATAGAACTACACACCACTAGATGATGTACGTAATCAAGGTGGGGTCGTTCTAAATCAGTGACCATCAAAAGTAGAGCATTATAAAGATCGCCCAGAATACTAAGAAGAGTCCTGGAGTCTAGAAGAAACTTGCCTTCCCTCAAACTCCTATGAAAAATCTTAAAACTCGCAAAGAAGTAAATAATAATGATTATAATTATAAGCTTGGAAAGGGTACTAGAAGAGTGGGAAATAAGAAGAAGAATTGGGATCATCCAAATTATGGCGCTACCAAGATCAGCTTGAGTACTCTGAAAAGTCCTGGAGATCTGAGGAGTCTTGTTGTCACTCAGACTCCAGTGAAAATCGTCAGCTAAAGCTAGTGGGAAAAATGTGCAAGAAGTAAAATAACACTAATAATGAAACATGGAAGTCATGTTTACACAAATTACAAGTGGTGCCCTTTGTGACACTATGCGGCCATTCGTTGTGTTGGGTGTGTGCATGCGCCGGTCAGAGAATTTCTTTGTCTGCTTTGGCGCGAAACCCAAACAAAGGGCCTGAGCTCAAGATCTCCCACGATACTGGAAGTAGAGGAGGAAGGGAAGGTCCCAGAGAAGAAAGAGGTGCAGTTTACAAAGGAAGGCGGAGAGAGGCAGACGACAACGGAGAGCAGAAGAGACCAGTCGGCGTGAGATAGCAGTCCAGGGGAAGGACGGTCAGGAGAAGGAGCCTGTGAGGGAAGACAGTCAAAGATGAGTTGTAATTCCTAGTGGCTTTTGTAGAAGTTTCGCGCAAAATACACGGCCGCGATAGTCTACAAATTCACGGGGAATGCAAAGTGTCACAAAAATCCCTTTCTTGTGCTCGGAGCTGACCCAAGTCCATGTTTGTTTGTTTATTCTTTCTTCCACCCTCTCGGTTATATTTGTGAGGACGTAAAGAAATGTTAGATACCCCTATCGGAAACCGCAGGATTAATCACGGGCAATGAATTGTATTGGTTTAAAAAAGTTGATAAGTTTGGGCCCGGCCGGCTAGGGATATTATCACACTTTGTACAGTCACGAAAGGATTAATACAAGGACTGGAGGAATTAGAAATAAGAGGATGATTGGAGACCATCTAAACTACTTTATTGGAATCGGCCAGATTACTGAGAAGAGTCCTGGAGGCTTAAGGACACTCATTGTTTCAGTGAAAACCAATAGCTAACTGATGTGAAAACTCACAAGGATAAACTATATTAATTGAATCTCTTCTAATAGCAACACTAAACAAAGCCATAACGACCGACTATGTTAAAGCACATATAGATAAGATGCAACAGAATGACAAGGGTAGAGTATCTGGTAATTGAGATGAAATAATTAATCTCATAATAAGCGAATTCTTCACAAAAGCACATAAGAACTAGACGGTTAGATGCAATTTGGTCGGGAAGTTAATTCAGCGGGAGCTGTGTAAAATATTCAAATGTGAGCATACGAACAAGTGGTAAATGCAAAACCCAGAATCGGCCCTGAATAATGAGACTCACAAACTTCTCTTGGATTTCGAGATACAAACGAATCAATTAATCTCAGCCATACGATCAGACCTTATGATAGTCAACAGAAAAAGGAGACCTTAGTGAATAGAAAGACCACAGAGCGAAAATAAAAGCAGAAGAAAAATAAGTCCATGGACCTTGTCAGTGAACTGAAAGAGCTATGGAGCATGAAAAACTGGAGAGTTGAATTAACAGCAGGAGGAAAGAACTTGGCTGAAACAAAGATCCAAAGATGTATTTTTCAAGGAGATGCACTGTCACCGCTACTATTCATAATTGCCATGATGCAACTAAACCACATACTCAGAAAATGCACAGCCGGATACAACCTTAGTAGATCGCAAGAAAAGATCGACCACCTTATGTACAAGGATGACATAAAACTATGTGCAAAAAATGAAAAAGAACTGGAAATCCTAATACACACATATAGAATATACAGTCAAGGCATAGGAATGGAATTTGGCATTTAAAACTGCGCCCTGCTCGTCATGAAAAGTGGCAAACTACATCTAAATGACGGAATAGAACTACCAAATCAAGACAAGATCAGAACGCTCACAGAAAACGAGACCTTAAAATACTTAGGAATCTTGGAGGCCGACACCATCAAACAAGTGGAAATGAAAAACAAAATTCAAAAAGAATATATCAGGAAAACTAGAAAACTACTCGAGACAAAGCTCTCTAGCGGAAACCTTATCAAAGGAATGAATACTTGGGCTGTACTCCTCGTTTGATACTCGGGACCCTTTCTCAAGTGGACTAGAGATGGACCAAAGAACTAGAAAACTAATGACCATGCACGAAGCATTACATCCCAGAGACGACGTGGACAGACTATATGATAAAGAAAAGAGGGAAGACGACTTGCCAGCATCGAAGACAGCGTTGACACATCGATACAACGACTCGAAGACTACATAGAAAAACACGAAAGAGGACTGATTACGGTCATCAGAAACAATACTAACAACACGATAGATAACAGAATGACATTAACTAGGAAACAAAAATGAGAAGGAAAGCAAATCTATGGGTGTTTTAAACGACTAATAAACAACATCTCACACAACAAAACCTGGACATGGCTAAGAAAAGGAAACTTTAAGTGAGAAACATAATTTCTCCTAATGACACCACAAAACAGCGCTATAAAAACCAATCATATCAAGGCGAGGATAGATAAAACGCAGCAAAATAGCAAATGTAGGCTATGCAGTGGCAGAGATGAAACCATCAATCTCATAGTAAGCTAATGTAGCAAATTGGCACCGAAGGAGTACAAGGCTAGACACGACTGCCTGGGCAAGGTGATCCACTGGGAAATGTGCAAGAAATTTAAATCTGACCTGGCCAACAAATGGTAAATGCACAACCTAGCACCTGTCCTAGAAAATGACACACACAAACTCCTATGGGACTTCGAAATACAAACGGAACATCTAATCTCGGACGGAAGACCAGACCTTTTAATAATCAACAAAAAAAAAAAGAAAACCTGCAAAATTGTCGACTTTGCAGTCCCGGCTGACCACAAAAAAAAATGAAAGAATGTGAAAAGATAGATAAGTACCTCGACCTTGCTAGAGAATGGAAAAAACTATGGAAGATGAAGGTGACAATTATACCAATTATGTGATTGGTGGTTTTAGCACGGTAACTAAAGGATTACTAAAGGACCTGGAGGATTTGAAATTTGGCGGCCGAGTGGAAACCATCCAAACAACAGCCTTATTGAAGACGACCAGAATACCAAGAAGAGTCCTTGAGACTTGAGGAGACTTGCTGTCACTCAATCTCTAGTGAAAGACCCTCAGCTATCTCTGATGTGAAAAACTCTAATGAAAAAATAATATATGTATATATATATATATACCAATCCCTACCCTTGGATAGGATATGACACAAGGTCAATTTTTAAGCCGAGCTTAAGTGGTTTGAATTCAGAGTTTTCCATCTCCTTGGCTAGTTACCTCACCAAGGCTGAAGAACCCAGTTTGCCCTACTATTTATGGGAGGAGAATAATTGGATCCGTACCTTTCCCAAGGGTATTAACAGAGCAGAAACAAGGGGAAAGAATATACATATATATATATATATATATATATATAAGTTCTGATAAAACGAAACAGATCTGGCGGTGGATGACTATAGAGATATATTCTCCCCTACCCCGTAGAATTGAGTTCTCCGGCGAATGAAGTAATCGTGTTGCCATTAACGTTTATTGCAAGTCTCTTCATATATGAATTGAGGTCTCGACAGCCGTTAAACGGATGTATGTAAACAATAGTAATTGTGATTCATAACCCTTTAAAATTTACTTCGCTGCTACTGGCTCCTCGTGGCTGAAGGTTTAGAGGCTTGGATTGGCGTTTGAATCAACCGGGTTTTGATTCCAGCTACGGGAAGCTAATATGTCTAGCCACACTGATGAGTTCTGATAGGACGAAAAAGATCTGTCTGTGGATGACTATATATATATATATATAGTCTTTCATCTTCTTTCTGTTCATTTTGTTATCAAAAGAATTATTCTCCGATCATTGGATCATAAAAATTCACGATTCGAAGAAGAACGATTGCAATCAAAAGCAATATAAAAAAAAGTGAAAGAAAAAGTGAAAAAAGAACTGGAACTCAGAATTAAATGTCAACACTCTTCAGCGCTTAAATACCTTCGTAAAAGAACCGTGCCAGAAAAAAAGATTATTTACTAAGTACCCTGCGACAGAACACTGGCCAACTACTTCACGTCTAAGCAGTATTCACGTCTTGAAAATATAAAACCCGATATGATTCATACCGATGGCGGATATTTGGTTTTCTCTTTTTTACTAGATGGAAGTATTTAATTCAAGAGGGTTTCACTTCATGAATGGACTATTAAAACACACCGTACCAAAACATGAATTACGTAATTCTCTCCAAAACAAGCTTTTTAAGAATTCGAGTTAGTTTTATTAGCTAGATGAATTCTCTTTATGAATATTACTCAAAATAAAAACATAAATGTTTCCTAAGATTTTTTTGGAGTAATCCAGGAGTTAATGAATATACATGTTAAATAAGCTGCACCAAATGAAAAAAAATTACAGCTCCAGTAATCACGATTATTATCAAGATTTGTTCTCAAAGGAATTCAGAGCAGACACGCAAATAAGGAACTGAAAAAAGGAAGTAACAATCATTTATACGCTACACATGCATAAATTAATACGCATTCAAAAATATTTTGATTGCCTGTTGCCAAATTAATGTATAAAAAGATAACGACTATATTATGCAAGGAGGTGCCCGTGGTGTAATGGTTATCGTCGTAAGAAATGGACACGGCGACAGGAGTTCAAATCCTGGACGATACTGATTGCATTTCACTTAGCACTAATACCCTTGGGAAAGGTATGAATCTAATTATTCTCCCTTCGGCTATGGATAAGTAGTAGGGCAGACTAGGCTCTTCAGCCTTGGTAAGGCAACTAGTCTAGGAGAAGGAAAACTCTGAATTCAAACCTGTGAAACTCCGCTTAAAAATTGACCTTGTGTCGTATCCTGCCCGAGCGGAGAGGTTGGTAAATATGATATTATGCAATTTCTATTATTTGTTTTACTGCTTATAATTCAGTTCAACATTCACCTTTTACCTTGAACACTTCTCCGTGAAAATCTTAAAGCACCTTATGTTACGAAGTCGTTACGCATAATTTGAAAAATTCATGGTACCCTCAAAAGGACCAATTTGCTTTAAAAAGTTGCGTGTATATCTTCGTAAGATTGGGTAATTTTTTTTAGATTCCGATCTAAAATGAAAATGAAGATACGCCCAAATCCAAACAACATGTATAGAATTACGATGTTGCTATCTAGAACGTTAGCCACGAGGCCACGATGACTTTACCCAACAATATTTTTAACCAATTCCAGTAAATTCATCCATTTATCTTACACCACCTCAAAATTTGCGGATGTTAAAATTTTATACAAAACTATATAAAGGCAAACATACATACACACACTGTTACAATATAACGACACTATAAACAGTGACTGACTCGATAAACGAGTCAAGCGAGTCTAGTCAGTTAGCGGTACCCGTTACTCTCTGTATTTCGGTAAATATATACTGTTGTTAATCTTACATCTCTTTGTGCTATTCATTTCTGGTCCTTCGAGGCTACAAAAGATAGTATGTCAATAATTCTGGGCGGCTATCTCAGAGCGATTTCATTGAGAAGAGGTGTCTTCATTTTCTACGAAGAATATCGCGGCCCCCCTAAAAGTAACTTCTACAACGTTAGGCTCCAAACCCACGACCACCCTAAAGCAGGCAAAAATTCACTGATAAAACTCAAAACCACAGTCGACTGGGACTGAAGAATACATCGAATGCATCTCTGTGTAAGAGTAAGAGCTAACCCAGCGAGTGTTCTGCACATTAAACAATCTGACAGCGAAGATCCAGTAATGCTGGAGTTTTAGGCCAGATGGTTGGTTTCTTTGTTTAATGGCATATCAAACTTTATAGTTTATTTAATGCCAAAGCTATTCTCCTAGAAGAACAGTAGTGGTACTATTTAACCCATAGCTGGGCGGATGAGGGGGTTCATACTTTTCCCCAGGGTATTTGCCCGAAAGTGAACGTAATAGCGCGACTGGAGTTCGAACTCGCTTACTACGATTCCGCAGTCCATCACTTTAACCATTACACCACGAGGACACCCACTTCCAGGCCGGAGTGGTTGCATCTGATAGGCGGCCATCTATGGATCGAATAGAACTGTTTGACATTTCAAGTGAGTGCAAACAAATGACTTATTTTAAATCAAATTCTTTCAACTAGAACTGTGATGTCATTTAACTGTGTATAAAAAAAGTTGATGTTTGATTGAATTTTTAATTATAAATAGGAATACTTTGAACCATTTAAGTTTTTTGACTAATGCTAAATTGATAGAAATAGAAGTGTTCGATCATTAAACTGTGTATCAACAAATATGTTTACAAATCATATATTTATTATATTTGTAAAAACAGGAATTGGCATTAAATAACTATCAATGGCTGGTATGCCTTAAACCCAAACAAAACCAATCAAAATTTAAACATTCTTATCACTTTTTGTAAGCGAAAATGAGCTATAACCCAATCCTGATGTTAGCCTACATTGGCATCGTGGTTACCGCTGTAAGAAATCATACCACATACCACTCACATAATTCTTCTCACATATGCGCTTACACACTAGCACGCAAAGAAATAAAGTGAAATAGAAGAGAAAAGGGTTTAAAAATCTCAATAAATTAAAATCAGCTGCTTTTTAAAAGAAAGAAAACAAGCAACTTATCAAATTCAAATGATTTTTCTCATGATCAATACAAATTATTTTCTTTGAATTTTCGGGGCAAGTTTTTTTTTGTTTTATTTTTAAAATAGTAAACAAACATGGGCTTACGAGACATATGACTCCCAAGATCCCCCGTGTGAGTCACTTTGTTTCTTTTTTTCATTTCAGACGATATTCGATTCTTCGCATTGATTTTATGTTCGCTTCTTGTTCAGCATCGAGTTCCATCTATCGTTATTGGCAGTAGTTTTTTTTTTCAGTCGTGACCAGTATTATAATCAATATGTTTTTGAAACACCAGATCGAATACAAGATCCTTTGATGATATAAGAAAAAATTGCTAATAAAGTCAAAATTGTCAAAGATTAGAATTATTTTGAAAGTGAACCGAAAAAATCCACATATACAAGTAAATCTAAGATTTGATAATCATAGTTTTAACTTTTTTTATAAAGAGCATGTCAAGTGATTTTTTATATTGGCTTCATATACTGAGATTCATACACACATACACACACACACACACACATATATATATATATATATATATATATATATATATATATATATAAAGTTAGAAAGTAAAGTTGGGATCCTTAGTCAAGGGTGACCCGAAGACTCCCTTTTCGAAAGCTACTACATCGAGGTGTAGAAGAGGACGCTACTCCTTTCCCTGAATTACTCCACTTTACCTTTGATCCCTCTCTTATATTGCTGAGTGTTAAGCAAGGAGGTATCAAGCACCATTTTCTGAGTCTTTGGTAAGACTAGACCTGCGATTGAACCCATGTCTCCCGGGGAATTGACGAACACACTAACCATCAAGCCAATGTCTAATATATATATATATATATGTGTGTGTGTGTGTATGAGTGTGTGTGTGTGTGCGAGCGCGCGCGCGTGTGTGTGTATTCATGTGTGTGAGTATGCACGCGTGTTTGTGCGTTGGTATTTAAGCAACACCTCCACGATGGGTGGAATGCGACAGCCGGTTTAATGGGATGCCCCATTTATGAGGTTTTGTGCTGCATGTCTGCATATAGCTTAGTTAATTTCTTAGAGTTTTAAATCTCCAAGAATAATAGCCAAACAAAGAATAATTAACACAGTTTGCTTAATTATTCATCGATAACACAAAAAAATGGATTCCTTCCTTTTTTCAAGGATATTAGCGCAAAATGAAATCAATCAACCTGACCCAGGATTTGAACCTTGCTCCCCTGTTTCAATTCCGATGAATGTAACAATTGCAGTAAACGATTGCGTGTGTGGAAGTGTTTGAACGTGTTATATATGCGTAGGAAGATAGAGAGAAAGGGTTTGAGAGAAGGAAAGATAGAAAAGTTCTAGAATTCCAGTTCTAAGTAAAATTGATGGAAATATTTTCATACACATTGAAGAGGGCTGCTACTCGCATGATGCAAACGTCTTCGAACGAATCGAGCACTCCGGTATTAGGTAAGGCAAACATGTAAACAAAAGAAGGCTGCTACATAATGCCTTATAATTCCTGAGCTGACGTGGTCCACTTTTTAGCTGAGCGGTATGATACTAAGTCAAACGTTAAGTTATGCTGGTTTCACTTCAAGCGTCCTACGTGTCTAGCCACACTGAAGAGTTGAGATACAACGTAAAAGTCTTTCTCTAGATGACAATATATATGTATATATATATATATGTGTGTGTGTGTGTGTGTGTGATCTAAACGAGTAATTTGCCGCCATCTTTATTTTTAAACGAGTTGGTAGAGTTCATTTATTCACACACAGTAAAATTGTTTCAAGTATTCTTAATCAACGCTATTAATTTCATTTGATATTTACCATTTGTTTTCGCGCCATTGCATTGCTTCAGTTCGTGCCATTTATGATTATTAAAGCTAGTTATCAAGTATTCCAATGTAATGTAAATATTTTTAACACAGCTGTATGGTTTCCAATAATTAATAATAACATTACTAAGTAATTAATTTAATCATTCTATTTGACCCATAGATTGCATACAAGCAGGTAATACCAATCCAGCTCGTAGGTGTATCCTCGTAGTATAATGGTTAAATCGATGGACTGCAGAATCGTAGTAAGCGAGTTCGTTCTCCAGTCTCCCTATTACTTTCACTTTCAGTTAAATGCTCTTGGGAAAGGTATGAACTCCCTTATCCTCCCAGCTGTGGGCTAAATAGTACCACTGCTGTTCTTCTTTGGCATTAAATAACCTACAATGGTTGATATGCCATTAAACTAAGAAACCAAACCATACCAATCCAGCCAGAATGTACGAGGGAGTAATGGCAATGAAGGGATACTCCACAATCCTCAAATTCCCACGACTTGAATTTATCATGAGATGCAGTTTAGATTCATTGACGGGACACAACTTGGGAGTGTCTTAGACCTTTACAGATGAGACGCCAGCGTAATCTACAGCCTCAGCTGAGAGAATCACTCAATTTGAGAGACGTGAATGCCTATAAGTCGGCACCAAGGTGACGAATTGCAATGAAGGGAATTTCAATTTTTATCACCCGGTGAATGTAGAGGTTCGTTATCAGGGTAAAAACATGCTAAATTATTCCGTTTTCCCAGTTATTCCGTTGCAAACTAACAGAAGCAGAGATCAATGTTAGCATAGATAGATAGATAGATAGACTCGTAGTTAGATAAAATCAAAACCAGCACTAACCCCCCCTCTCAGAAAACTAACTATCTATTTGCTCGATACACGAAATTTATGGAGTGTTTATATTTTAGAATAAATATCCAATGCAATGATACTGTAAGACATGAAAGTAACTCATGATTCTAAGTTTCACGTTCTAGATGCCCATAAGTGAGCTATTTTCAAGTAGTTAAAAGCAGCTTTTTTAAATTTCTTTTTTTCAACAACTTGTTCTGTATTCCAATATATATATATATATATATATATAACCTCCATAAGTTCGATTTATGCAGGTATTACGCTTAACATCAATTCACATTATATTCATAGTACTTGACAATAATAAAGTAAAAAGGAATATATATTTCTTAATTAAAAATATCTTTATTCAGTCTTCAACATTATCAGAATAACCAGGAACAAGCAGCACATTCGACAATATTAAGTTACAAAACTAACAGGAATTTGCTTTATTCTAAAAACACTTCAATATTATCGTATTGACTAAAATTCAGTATGTATGATTTTTGACTTATTACAGTAACATAGAAAAAATAGAAATTAGTGTATGTAAATACATATATATATATATATATATATATATATATGTGTGTCTGTGTGTTGTGGTACTGTGATTTGTTGTTAGGAATGAGTTGGGAAGTTGAAAATTGCTTTATTCGAACTGGACGCAAGCTATTCTCTGCAGCTAAATTAATAATTTCTATCCGCGTTCATAACCCTAGAGATGAATTTAACAAACTTAACTAAGCTTAGAAAATAATTATATCAATTTATATGGTCCAAATCTGTGATTTATAGATGCTAAATAGGAATCGTGTAATGTGTGTATTTAAATAGAGAAATGTACATTGTTTTTTTAATTATTTTTTCAGCACACATGAATCTAATGCGTATAAGCCGAATAAAATATTTTGCAAATATAGCAGTAATTAATACAGCAAAGCCTTCGCCAGTTGAATTTAAAGTCAGGTATTGTTTCGGGATGGAAGCATCATTACCACTTACAACAAGGCGGACTAGCCGTATCTCACGATACAACCAAACTGATTTTCTCTCACAATGTGGGCGTGCTTGATCTATGATGTCGTCATTACCCCGTCTTGGATCCTATTAATATATTTCCACTTTTCTGCTGGTGACAATCCTAATTCAGTTAGGTACGGTGTATTAGAATTGTTTATAAGCTCTCAGCATACGAGTCAACTATCTCACTCCCCACTCTCTCTGTCTCTCTCTCATAATTTCTTAAAAGCAACGTTTTGGATATTTAAACATGAAATTTAGATTATGCGTCTCAAGCATTGTACGTGTGTCCGTTATTGATTGGCTACCACGAAGCAGTGAAAAAGCATCCGTGCTCCCACTTGACCTGTTAGTGGAATCTATTTCAGTAGACTTGGCAATGATGTCACACATCTCTTACACAGACCACTTATGTCATTAGATCAATACAACTTTAGTTTTCAGTTCGTCATCTCTGTGGAACTAAGTGTCTGTTTGTTCGCTTTATTGAATTGCATAGATTTAATAGTGAAGTATTTGTATGTCTATTTCTTTGCCTTTTCTATATCTGTATCTTTCTTTGTATACAGCAATGTCTAGTCTGGATATATATATATATATATATATATATATATATATATGGGATGGGTACGTGTTGTAATGGTTAGCTCCGTAGAAAATAGACACGCTGAATCAAGTTCAAATCCAGGACGAGGCTATTTCCATTTCACATAACACTAATACCCTTGAGAAAGGTACGAATCCAACTATGATACATTGTAGATCAGACTGTATTGATGGGGAAACCGGCCTCAGAAATGCAAAGCTCTAAATTCACACCTGTCATTTAAACTCTACCGAGATACTAACTATATATGGCATCTTGCTCATTCAGAGTGATTATATATATATATATATATATATATATTGCAGCAAAAAGATCCAAATTCTTAGTTATGATGGAATTAAAAGCATAAAAAAACAAAAAAGAAGCGAAAAAGTGATAAGCTAACTGACCAGTTTCGTCCTTGCTCAACAGAGCTAAATCGAGGAAATATCGTATAGACTAATAAAAGGGAAGTACTTCTGATGAGGGAAAATTATATTGAAGACGATACCGAAATAATATTAAGTCCTAGTAGACATTCCCTCAGTTTACAGAGAGTCGGATGCCGGACAAAATAAGGATAGTTTCAAATACGTTCAAATGAACTGAAGCGTGATACTTACACAGAACTAAGAAAAATCCACGATAAACTTTTCAGTACAGTCACAATTATTCATCAGGTTTACTTCTATGGAAGACTCGCATGTGTTTCTAAGATTATCCATTGGGCCTCCATTAAAATTGCGTATTTTTGTTTAATTCTAACATCCAGTTCTTCCTATTAGGCTCGAACTGCAAACCTAAACAAGTAAATAAGAAAATTATTATGATTAGGGGGAAGAACATCTTTACGGATTGATACAAGAATAGGCTTAGTGTGAAAGACCATACGTACGTGTTGGATTAAAAATAACACTTCTGTATAGTTTGTGTGATTTGCTTAGCAAATCTCTCCCTAATTCTACCCAGCCAAAGCACATGACATGTTTGCACTGATATTTGCTTAGGTTTATTAAATTCAGTTATTTTACTTGCTAAAATATTTGTATAACGCTCAAAGGAAAACTGTTAATGGCTCAAGTCTCAGAAATAAACTTTATCTCTAAACCAAGAGTATATTATAAGCCAATCATTAAGGCTCCCTATATAAGGGCCCTAATAAGATTAAGTTTTTGGTTTGTTTGGGAAAAAAAAAAAACACCAATTCTAAAGACACGTAAATGAAAGTTTACGATATATCGGTGTAACATAACGTAAAAAAGTCCTGCGGATTAACACATCTAAAAAGGGCAACGTACTACCAGTTTCCTTATCTTGTGTAAATCTAAGGGCTGGATGGATTTTCTTAAGGGAGATAAAGAACAAGTCTCGTTATTAAACAGACAAAATGCATCGTCAACATAACGAAAATAGGTTACCGTCTTTTCATGAAACCTCACAAAATATTAAGCAGGACCGGTCCCTAAGGAGAGCTCATTGATACCCCATCAATCTCTCAATACATAATATTGTCAAAAATAAATTTTGGATATATAGTATCAAATTTCATTTACTCAATGAATATGTTTTCATGAATCTGAGGTGGGGAAAAATGACAACGATATATTGAAATAGTACAAATATCGATAGTCTCAAGAAGAGGTACGCAAGTGAGTAAAACACAGACATCGACCTAACGCACAAATTTATCAGTCAAAGAATATCCTTTCATAAGAATAATATATAATGATATTGGAAGCTATTTCGCATCCTAAAGACACTCAGGAATAACAAATATATAGTTATAACGTATCCTGATAAAGGTTCTAGGCTCGTCATTTGGGATTATCAGAATTTATCGAAAAAGACTCAATATCTAGGTTTCAGTATTAACAGTAAAAATAAGGCTACTTCTTGTCGGCAAATCTTCGAATTAATGGCCGACACGTGTTTTTTATTTTATAGTAATCAGAGGATTAATTTTCCCCATAAGGCAAAGTCGAATTGCTACATAACTCTAACAGATTGCTGCTTATTACTTAAATAAAATTTTAGAAAAAAATCCATGAGATTCATCAATATACGATAGAGTCAAAAACAATGCAAGCAACATTCAGAAAAAAGGAAGAAATTGATGTACATTCCCAAAATACTCCTTGAAAGATTGGATGGACGGCTGATTTCTAGAGTTCAGATTTCACAAGACATCAGAATCTTTGCGCCGTCTGTCATTAAGACCAAAAATCCAAAGCGTTGTCTTCTGCCGTTCAGAATAGCCACAAGTGTTAAGGGTGCTTTTGTTATTAATTAATTTTGTACCATATTCACAATTTCACACTATGTGCGAAATGGACATATAATGTTCATTACGATAGAGCATATTAAGAACATAGGAATCGCGGAATTCGAAAACACGTAACGACTTCTTGTTCAGATACGAAACCTTTTTATTAATTTTGAGTTAAAGGTTTTGACATAAGGAGGAGAGACACAATCTTCTATGCTGTCTTATTCATTTGGCCCCCAACTCGAGTGGCCCCCAGAGGGCGCACGTTCGGTTCGCGCCTGCCAGCTCCAAAATCGATCCTTCTCGTTTGACGTCTAGTACCCGACTCTCTTTTCAAATTCTCACACAAAACCTCTGCGCGCTTCCGGTGCGTGACGTGACCTGTCACCGTTTTTCGTCTATTACGACATCTGAGTGACACCTCCATCCGCCCGTGCGCGCCCGCGTAAACACCTGCCTCAATGTTGCACCTAACTAACGCATGTGCTGAACCGAATGGTTCTCAGCCTAACTAAACTCAAAGGCATGAACCGAAATCCCTCGGCTATTCCATAACAATTTATCTTTGGATTTATTTTTTATACTTGGTCTTATCAAATACCAAGAATATTTAAATAGATTTATTTGACTCATCAATGGGGCTCTAACAGGTATTAGTACACTTGGTTATTGTGAACCTGAAAGTAATAGCAAAGAACTTTACTATCTCCAGATCTCAAAAACAAAAGCCTCACCATCAGAGGCAGTATTTTATCATGCCCGGGACAGTTTTTTGAGGACAGGAAACTTACATTCGTTCAAATTGGGATATTAAGCGTAATTCAAGCTCTACTGACAGGATAATATCGGTTTATTGAATGATCATATCTTATTTTACGACATCCTACATATATATATATATATATATATATATATATATATATATTTACCAGTTACTATATATATATATATATATATATATATGTTGTCCAGTTTGCTGGGGCTGTAGAATACACTGACTGCACCTCTGCAGAGGGATAAGACCCCCCAATGAGTGTCCTGGATATGACACTAAACAATCCGATCGTAAGGTTCCAGTATTACTTCGGCTTTGAGGAATACGGAGCTCCCATTCATTGCCATTGCTCCCAGGTCCACTCTGGCATGGCATGGTAGCACCTGATGGGGCCCTATCTATGGGTTAAATAGAACTAACGGTATACTATTGCTAAACTGAATTTTTTGACTAAACTGAATTGCTTGAAATAGAAATGTTTTTGACAATTAAACTGTACTTACATTTAAAGTGCGAGCTTATACTAAACGGAAACTGTTCTTACATTTAAACAGAGTGCTTAGGCTAAACTGATTTATTCAAAATAGAACTATTTTTTTTTTTAATTGAAACAGTATTCACACTACACTGAATTGTTTAACATAGAACTGTTTTGACATTTAACTGTGTGTAAACAAAATCTGTACTTATACTAAACTGAATTAGAACTGCTTGACTAAACTGAATAGCTTGAAATATCAATGTTCTTCAAAATTAAACTGTACTTACATTTAAACTGCGTACTTATGCTAAATTGAATTGTATGAAATAGAATTGATTATTTACATAAGCATATTACATAAACACACACACACACACACACACACACACACATATATATATATATATATATATATATATATATATATATATGAGTGTGTGTGTGTGTGGTTGCTTATGTGGTACATAGATTCCCATTTCCTCTTCTTCGAACATAGAGAAATGTGGGTGTTGGAGTCGACTGAAATAGAAGCAGGTGGTGATCAGGTTTTCATTTTGAATTTTAGCTGTTAAATTTCTGGTTTATGACAAACATGGAGAATTTTTTTTTTTTTTTTTACAGTTTAATGCTTTAGATCAACAAGTAAGAGCTTTGATCTGTTTCCCCACCTCCCAATGTTTACACTTTGGAAACTTATGGAGAAATATGACCTGAATTATTATAATATCAGTAATATGGAAACCCAAATATAAATGCATGATTGCTCGTTTCTTTCATGGCTGGAGTTAAGTGACAACCTGTTCAAGAGATTCAAAATGTTACAGCTACGACTGACAGGAAAAACGTCCAAATAGTGAAATCTCCAGTGAAAAACAATCAGCTAACACTGATGTGAAAAATTCTAGAGGAGTAATAATAATAATAATAATACACACGGATCACTATGACATACACACGGATCACGGTTGCCCAGACAGCTGGGGCTGTAGAATACACTGACTGCACTTCTGCAGAGGGGTAAGACCCCCACTAACGAGTGTCCTGGATATGACACTAAGCAATCTGACTGTGAGGTTCCAGCAGTGTTGGAGCTTTGGGGAATGCAGAATACCTCTTCATTGCCATCGCTACCAGGTCCACTCTGGCCCGGAGTTGTAGCAGCTGATAGGGCCTTATCTGTGGGTTAGATATAACTAACAGCATACTTATGCTAAAATTAATTGAGTAAACTGAATAGCTTGAAATAGAAACGTTTTTGACAATTAAACCGTACTTACATTCAAACGGCGTGCTTATGCTTAACTGAATTATTTGAAATAGAACTGTTTTTCGACATTAAAACTGTAATTGATCTTAACTGAATCGTTACAAATAAGTGCTTGAATAGTTTGAAATAGAAATGTTTTGACAATTAAACTGTGTACTTATGCTAAACTGAAATTGTTTTAAATAGAACAGATTATTTACATACTAATGGATATGGCGTTAAATAACCTACAAATGTTGATATGCTATAAAACCCAACAAACCAAACCAAACCAAACGGATCACCTAATCACTTGTCGTCTTTGCTGTCCCGGCTGACCACAGAATAAAACTGAAAGGATGTGAAAAAAAGGATAAGTATCTCGACTTTACCAAGATAATTGAAAAAACTATGAAACATGAAGGTGATCATTATACCAATTGTAATTGTTGCGTTTGGAACAGTAACTAAAGGGTTACTCAAGGGACTGGAAAACTTGGAAGTTGGTGGACGAGTGGAGACCATCCAAACTACTATATTATTGAGAACGGCCAGAATACTAAAAAGAATCCTGGAGACTTGAGGAGAATTGCTGTCACTCAAACTCCAGTGAAAGACCATCAGCTAACACTGATGTGAAAATCTCTAATGAGTAAATGATAATAAAAATTTTCATAAAATGGACCAGAGAACGGGAAAAACTTCAACAAATGAACCAAACAACAAGAAAGCTATTGATGATGCATAAGGCCTTACATCCGAGAGATGACATATGCAGACTATGTGTCAAGGGAAAAAAAGGGAGGAGGATTAACCCATTGGCTTCCTGCTAAAAATTATCACTAATGCAGCCAGAGTTTACCAGGGAGTAATGGAATTTAATATAGCGTCGATGCATCGGTACGACGAATCAAAGGCTTCATAAAAAACGAGTAAAGAAAGCCTAATTAAAGTAACCAGAAATAACTCAACCAACACAAAAATGAGCAGAACAATATCTAGAAAAAAAATCGGAATAAAATAACTGTACGGATATTTCAAGCAACAAACAAGTAAAATCTCACGGAAGAAGACATGAACATGGTTAATAAAGGGAAAGCTTAGAAGGAAACGGAATCTCTTCTAATATGACCCAATTGACAGCGGCTGGAGAAAATGCCGACTGAATCACTGCTGAGGAGTAAAACCCAACTCAACAAGTAACCAGGATACGGCACTAAACAATCTGATGTTGAGGCTCCTGTAACTCTGGACCTTTGGGGAATACGGAGTACCCCTTGATTGCCATCGCTCTCAGGTCCACTCTGAGCTGAAGTGGTTGCCCCTGATGAGGTTCTGTTTATGGATTTCATCATCATGTCACGCAGCCAGCACGGATCTCCCTGACTCTCTCCCGCCACCCGTCTTTAATTATCATCGCTCCCAGCACATTCTCGTATCGAAACAGAGCTGTTGTATATAGGTTCTAGCTGGTTGTCCTGCCTTTACTTGTACATGTGAAGGCGTCCACAGGAGTATGTCACTTATGAGTAGGTCTCGACTTCTCCAGCAGTGTCCCGCATGTCTGGTTCGTCTAACTTCGATAGTTTTCATGATGGGTGGTTGGTGGCTATACAGCTTCTACTTTGTGGGGCGTGATGGATTTAATAGAACTAAACAGTGTACTTATGCTAAATTGAATTGTTTGAAATAGAACTGTTATTGATATTTAAATTGTGTACTTTTGCTAAACTGAATTGTTTAAAATTGAATATATATTAAAATTAATATATATAAAGATGGATTGGCTCATGAATCATAAATAAATAATAAAAAAAAAACCACAATGGTTGATATGCCATAAAACCAAACCAAAGAAAACTCTTCTAATAGCAGCACAAAAACCGCCATAAGGATCATCTATAATAAGGCAAAAATAGATAAGACACAACAAAAGAGTAAATATAGGTTGCTGTGATGGAGACGAAACTGCCAATTACAGAATAAGCAAATGCAGCAAATTAGCGCAAAAACATTGTAGGACTTGACAAGGCTGGATGCAAAAGGTGATTTAGTGGCCATAGGAACATGTGGTGTATGCGCAATCCAGAATCTGTCCTGGAGAATGAGAAGCCCAAAGTTTTCTGAGATATTGAGACAAACGGATCATCCAATCTCGGCCAGATGACCAATCCTAGTGATAGTCAATAGAACAACGACAACCTGCTGAATTGTGGACTTAGCTGTACCTGCAGATAAAAAAAGAGATTAAAAGATAGGGAAAAGAGAAATAAATATCTGTTACTTGCCAGATAAATAAAAAAAAAACTGGACCATAAATGTGACGGTGATGCTAATTGTAATTGGTGCACTCTAAACAATTCCCAGAGGCTTGTGTAAGGTCTGGAAGACTTGGAAATAAGAGGACAAGTTGAAACAATGCAGACAACAAAATTAATAAGATCGAGCTGAATACTGAAAAAAGGCTTGAACTCTTGAGTAATCCAGGGGAAAATGTGCAAGAAATTTAAATTTGACCATACTAACAAATGGCATATGCAAAACCCAGCACCTGACCTAGAAAATGCCACGCATAAACTCCTATGGGACTTTAATATACAAACGGATCACCTAATCCCGGCCAGAAGACCAGACTTAATAATAGTCAACAAAAAAAAAAAGAAACTGGCGAAATTGTCGATTTTGCTATCCCAGCTGACCACAGAATAAAACTGAAAGAATTTGAAAAGAAGGATAAGTACCTTGACTTTGCTAGGGAATTGAAAAAACTGTAGAACATGCCGGTGACAATTATACCAATTGTAATTGGTGCGTTTTGAACGGTAACTAAAGGATTACTAAAGGGACTGGAAGACTTGGAAGTTGGCGGACGGGTGGAGACCATCCAAACGACAGCATTATTGAGAACGGCCAGAATACTGAGAAGAGTCCTGGAGACTTGTGGAGACTTGCTGTCACTCAAACTCCAGTGAAAATACATCGGCTAACGCTGATGTGAAAAGCTCTATAATGTTGTATAAAATGAAAAGGAAACATAAATTTTCAAGGATTTTGAAATACAAACTCATTACCAAATCCTGACCAGAAGACCAGATTTTTAGTTAATTTGCAAAAAAAAAAAAAAAAAACAAAAAAAAAAAACGATCTTGACATTTATTTTGCCGTTCCTATGCATGAAAATAAAAGAAAGCGAGGGGAAATTCCCGTCGGGTAGTAAGTAACGGGTTGGACTGCAACCTTGTCGTAAGTGACTTCAGACTGCTGTCGCACTATAATTTTGACTTCCGGATGCATACTCTTGAGAAAAGTATGAAACTCCTTCCCTTAGCCTCAGCTCTGAGTTAAATAGTACCACTACTATTTTATAATGATGTGTTTGCCATTAAATACCCCATAAAGGCTGATATACCGTTAAATAAATAAAGCAAATTAAAACAAACCTATGCGAATAGATTAACAACTACTTTGATCTTATTAGATAGTTGAAAATGCTGTCAAACATAAAAGTTACGATACTAGTTGATATTTGGTGTGATGAAGAGACTGGAAAACTGGAAATCAAAGGAAGGCTAGTTATACTTATAAGAGTTTATATTGTCCACAGATCACTGTTTATTGCAATCTTAATGGTAAAACAAAATTTGACTCTCCGTCTTCTCTCCCGAGAATGAAATATATTTTCCATGAATTCAAAAACATAAGACTAAAATAATATTAGAAATGTTAAACATTAGGATATTCTTCCGTGAATTTTTTTGCATACATCTAAGTTTGATAATCCTTAACAGTTGGCTTAATTATTTATATAAGGCATGGCAAAATACAGTGAACCTTGTAACTGCTAATAACTCTATTAAAAATTTTGTTGTGTTCTCTTTTCTTTCAGCTTTGAAAACAGTATTATATATCAGCAATTAACCCCCGATTACAATGCCTGCTCCAACAAGAGAGGAAATATATTTTGCGTCATTATTTATTTAGAGACAAAACCATGCAAAACTGTGGACGTTTATGTAAGGAAGGTTGATCCACCAGAAATTGTGCAAATTTGACCATACCACCAATTGGTATATGCACAAACCAGAATCCACCAAAGAGAATTAGACCAATAAATTTCTCAGATATTTTGAGATATAAATGGATTACCTTATCATGGCCAAAAGACAAAATTCATTATCAGCAAGAAAAAACAATATTAAATCAAGTGGATTTTGACGTCCCGGTGGACCACTCACAGAAAACATGAGAAAGCGAAAATATTTGAACCTTGCCAAAGAACTGAAAAATTCTAATTGTACCCAGTTAACAGAAAACGGTAGGAAAAGGTCAGGACTAAAGACTAGGGAATATCAAAATCATTCAGACGACAGAATTTTTTTGATCGATTATTATAATCAGAAGAGTTCAGGAAAAATGAAAAGACATGCTATTATTTAGAAACCATTACATTATCTCAGAATATCGATGGTGTGAAAAGATCATAAGTATAATAAAAATAATCATAATAATTATGATTAGCCAAACAACAACACCATGTAAAAATCTACAAAATAGAAAACTTCCCGAAATGTGGACTTTACTGAAGCGTTTCCAGACTGTTTAGTATGGGTACATTTATTCATAGTACACACATGAAATTCTAGTCCCCTTCGAAGTAATCTCCTCCGGCTGCAATGCACTTGTTGTACCATTCCAACAACTTCTGGAAGGAGCCATGGGAGTCCTTTTGTGTGAGAGTGTCAATGACCTTCATCACAGACTCTTTCATCTCCTCAATTGTCTCAAAACGATAGCCTCTGAGCTTAGGGAATAAGCAAAAGTCACAGGGAGCAAAGTATGGACTATAGGGAGGCTGGGGAACTGTCTTGATGTTCATCGTGGTCAAATAGTCTGTGACAAGGATGGAATTGTGGACTGGTGCATTTTCATGCTGGAAATGTCACTGAGCCAATTTGAAGAGTGCTGGCCGCTTCCGACGGAATCTCTTCTTGAAACACAATTTTATTGCATATCGTTCTTTTAAAGTGTCCTCAACCCCAGATTGCATTTTTGAAATTCACCAGCTATGACAATCAGGTTTTAGTAGGTGTATTCCAATTCCTGCTGTAGCTGTTCATTTTAAGTGCCTGTACAAAAAAATATGGAAACTTATTGAATACACCACGTGTATATATATATATATATATATATATATTGGATTTTGAGTCATTGTTTTCTTAGATAATCTTTGCATATAAACTTTGATATTAAACAAAGCGACTTTGAATATTTTTGTTCAAAATCTATCAGGAAGAGCTATTTAACCAATAAAAACTGGCTCAACAACAAAAATTAATCAATTAAGAACCAAAATCTTTCCTCTGAAAAGAAAATCATTATCAGAAACAGTTTTGAATTCTCTGGATCACAGTGCATCCACCACTCCAGAAAAATTCTTGGAACACTTTAACTTGAAAGAAGATTTAATGTTTCCAGGAATCAAATATAATTGGGATTTGCAGGAGCAGCTGCCACAACCTCTACCACTTCTACTGTTGCAACCATAACCACTGACGGAGGAATGGAGATATTCTTCAAGAAAATTCATGATACAGCCGCGTTCGTAGAGAATGCAAATAAAAACGGCAAATGCTGGAGCGCCCATAGCCACCAATCACGTAATGGTAATCATATTTTGAGAAAATTTGTACAAAAAGCAAATAGAAGCAAATTTCCTTTAATAATATACTTTAACATATTATTCTTACCCCGGATATCAACTGGTTCTCTTGATAATATATACACTTCATATATATATATATATATATGTGTGTGTGTGTGTGTGTGTGTGTTTGCGAAATCCTTCACGATCAGCATGAGGTGACACTAGGTCAATTTTTGAAGTGAAGTTTAACAGGTTTGAATTCAGAGTTTTCTTTCACATTTACAAGTTGTTATATCAAGGTTAAAGAGCCCAATTTGTCCTACTATATAGCAAAAGCTGCAGAGAGCGAATTAGAGGATTCACACCCTTCTGAAGGATATCAATGCTATGTGAACAGCAAGATGCTTCTTCCAGAATGTAAACTAGGGTTACCTGATCCATTTCCTTCGACGAAACTCATTGCAGATTATATATCTATCAATCTATATGTATGAATAATCGTGACTGCCCTGTGAATTTTAGTGTTGACCTGTTCTCTATACTGAACAAGTGACACTCTTCATTTCATCTGAAGGTAATGGAGACAATTTATATATTGTCCGACAGACCATCTCTTTGTAAACAGAGAAAATGCCTGCTAAGCCTTATTATTATTTCGATATAGTCTCCAATACAACTTTTGCAATCATAAATATTTTCATTTTTTATCTATTTTCCTCGATTTAGCTCTGTTGAGAGAGGACAAAACCAGTCGGCTGGCGTGTCTTTTTCTATTTCAAGCTATTTAGTTTCCTGAAACAGTTCTAATTCAAACAATTCAGTTTAGCATAAGTATAGATTTTGTTTACACACAGCTAAATGTCAAAACAGTTCTACATTAAACAATTCAGTTTAGCCTAAGTAGAGTTTCAATGTCAAAAACAGTTCTATTTCAAACAATTCCTCTTTGCATAAGTACGCAGTTAAAATGTAAGCACACAGTTAAATTATCAAAGACATTTCTATTTCAAGCTATTCAGTTTAGTTAAAAAAGCACCTAATCCAAACAATTCAGTTAAGCATAAGTACGCAGTTTAGTTCTATTTAATCCATAGATAGGGCCTTATAAGGAGCTACCATTCCGGGCCAGTATGGACCTGAGATCAGTGGCAATGAAGGGGTACTCCACATTCCCCAAAACACCAGCATCACTGGGACTTTACCATCAGATTGTTTAGTGCCATACCAGGAAACTCCTGTGAGGGTTTCACCCCTCTGCAGACGTGCAAACGGTGTATTTTACAGCCCCAGCCGATTGGGCAAGGCATATGGTAGATTTTGGTGAAACTGACAAGATAAGAAAAATCAATGAAAATGTTGATGAATCAAACACATACGACGGGTTTAGTTGTAATATTCCGTTCTTTATTAAAAGAACGTATTCAGATTAAACATTTTAACCGTTCTAAGTGTTTGATTTATCCACTTTTCCACCTATTTTTATCATATATATATATATATATATATATATATATATCAAGACAGAGAGAGATAGGAAGGAAAATGTGCAAGAAAGAAGAGAGTCTGATAGATATCAGAGATGTATAAACGTGTACTTTTTATTATGTGTAATGCTTATTCGCTCCTGTTTGCTTTTACATATATCACAGAGTCATGAAACTTAGCTATGAAGTCAACAGCTGTTTAACTCTAAAGATTCCATCTCAGTCATGACAAATCCTCTTTCAGTGTTACAGTAATCACCTTGTCATTCCTCCAACCAACCCCACTCCCTGCGAATGAACATTATGACTCTTTTCTGACACGTGTCTTCACCATTTTTTCAATGTAATTCTCTCTCTCTCTCTCTCTCTCTCTCTCTCTGACATTCTGTATCTCCTTCTGTAACGCTTTCCGTTTATATTCGATTCTCAGCTAGTCCATAATACAAAATTGATCGTCGACACACTGGAGTCGATGGTAGGAAGACCTCTAGCAGAAGGAAAAACAAAAAACAACCAAAACAGAAAAAAAAATGGAGAAAAGAAAAGTAAGAAAAATATAATCAACTAACCCCTGTGTTTACATTAAATACAAAAAAAAACAAAAAAAAAACAAGCCATTTAAGTTCCATCTGTGCAATTAAAAATGAAAGTAATTATTCAAATCCAAGGTGTTACCACGTTTTAAGCTTCCTTGTTGTTTTCACTTCTCAAGTCAAGAAATTAAAAACACGAATCTATTGTTTTCTTTTCTAATCCCTTTGAAAATCTCTCTCTCTCTCTCTCTCTCTTTCTATGTCTCTGTCTCTCTTACACCCACACTCAATCAGTTTATCTTTCATTATCCTTCTTTTATTTTCTCTTTCTCTCTCTTTCTTCGTTTTTTACTCTTTCGTTTTTTTTTTTTCTTCAGGATCTCTTTCGACACAATTTAATTAATTCGTCCCTCGCCTAACGTGGCGCCAAATCAGGCTGTGCGTTTGTTCGCAGAAAAAGGTTTTTACATAGCTTTGTTAATGTTATTGTCTTGGTCTCCCATCAGTTAAGAGCTTGCTCTTGGTCGAGTTGTCAGTGTTCAGATTCCTGTAAACCTCATATAACGAATCTTTATTTGCAAAACAGACAAACCCGAAAGAACCCTGTGGGATGGCGCCACACATTTATAATTAAAAATGTACCATAAAAAGTTAAATTGAAAAGGACAAAAAAGGCATATAAAATGAACAATCTATAAACTATGGTTTTTACAATGTCTCATCAGAAGTCCGAAAGCAAAATGTATTTCTAAGGCATTAGATTTTATAAATATAGTTATTAATTTATTTACTGATTAGATTGCTACAAAAGTAAATGCAGATTTTTAACCAACAACATCAAATCAGTATATCTCGACTTTGAATTACATTCATTAATCAAAATAAAAACCGCAGGAATCTGCGAATTGTTTTCATCAATAAGCGAGTCAGCATATCGGTCAGATTCATGAGGTTGCAGATTATTCTACCTTCAAAATTGACACTACATATGCACGCACAGAGTAAATGATAGAGTTTAAGGAGTCCTTAGACTTAAATAGTTTTAATGCAGAGGCTACTCTGTCAAAATCTTACCTCAGCGCAATTGGCTCAACGCATGTCTTCCGGTTGAGTTAGAAAAATTCAAGGGAAAATAATTCAATGAATAACCAATCAGAGCCTTTACAGCCTTTTTAACTAACTGAAAAATATGCCTTCATTATCCACCTTGAGCATTTAGAGATTTTTTAAGTCACTATGATGTCTAAACAAATCTATGCCAATTGCCTATTTTTCACAAATCAACTTTAACCTTTTTGTATTACTTATATTACGAACACACATTTATCTTACTTACTGAAAAAATAATTATTATTTTTCAACAAGCATAAATAAAGATGAATGAAGTAATTGATTTATTTAAGCTTTATTCAAATTTAACTTTATTGTAATCCTCTTGAGATGGAGATGACGTTAATACTCATAGTTTCTGACCCAAAGGAGAAAATTATGATTGATTTCTCCCCATCATGTAAATTAAACTTAATTTTTAACAAGTTTTGAGCCGAGTTCAGGGGCAAGTTCTTCACTAACGGCTGCTGTCATTTCAAACAAAGTCCTTTAGCCTAGACACTTCAAGTACTGCATTATTATATATAAATTTGTTGATCGCAATGCGGACATTATCAATTCTGAAAATGTCTTTAAAAAGTTCACAGACGAGATTTAATAAATATCTTTGGTTTGGTATTGCAGCATACTTCGGCATGTTTAGCATATACGTTAGTGCAGCATATAGCCTAAAACGTACATTTTAAACAGTAAAAGTAAAAGAGGGCTTATTCAAGTGGAAAGGTTAAATCTGACAAAATGTGGTCTCTGCGCCATAAAATCAACACATATCTTTCGGTTTAATGAGTAAGTAACTTTCCTGCTTCTTTTTGACTATCAGAAGATGCCTTCATGATCCACCTTAAGTTTCCGTAGGGCAGGCATAATTATTCGAATCAAAATTAAGTCACTGCTCTCAACTCTTTATTTTATTATTTGTTTGTAGTTGTTTGTATTTTTTTCATCTTCAACTTTTTCTTAGTTTCTATTGCTATTTACTCGGCCCGTCAGTCAAGGAGAATATGGGTTTAAAATGTTTTAAAAGTGTGGGTTCTTGTTTATATTAGAAGCTGTTTTACTAACTGAGCCACGGGTATACATTCCTTTGGTAGGGCAAATAAAACTTTTCAAATAATTCTTTATTATTCTTAATAGCTTTCGGAGCCATATTTGCTGTTATTGATTTTCTTACAGTCGCATTATGATGTATGGCAAGAGTAAAAGTTAGAATGGAGGAGAAATCGTAATAAAATTATTATGCTGGAATGATTATATATTCATTATTACATTTTGTTCTAATATAAAAACCATCAGATAATGATTAAGAAAAAAGAAAACATTTAGAAAAAATATACACGGGTAAACATTATGATGTTGTTTAGGCAACGTTAAGAACATCAACCTTTACGCAATTGCCTAGTTGACTTTTCTCTGCAGATGGGTAAGACACCCCACCACCAAAAGAGTGTACCGATAATATGACACTAAACAATCTGAAGGTGAGGTTCCATAAATGCTGCAGCATTGGGGAATGCGGAGTACCCTTCCATTGACATCTCTCCAAGGTCCACTCGAGCCCAGACTGATAGCACCTCATAGGGTCCTATCTATGAGTGAAATAGAACTAAACAGTGTACTTCTGCTAAACTGAATTGTTTAAAATAGAACTATTTTTGACAATGAAACTGCATACTTATGCTAAACTGGACTGTTTGAAATACTACTGTTTGTAAATAGAACTAGACTGAGTAGTTATGCTAAACTGAATTATTTAAAAAAAAAACTCTTTTGACAATGAAACTCTCTACTTATGCTAAAGTGAATTGTTTGAAATAGAACTGTTTTGACATCTGAATAAACAGTTTTGTCACTTAAACGTGTGTAAACAAAAACAATACCTATACTAAACTGATGTGTTGGAAATTTGAATCAGCGTTAAATGACAAGAAAACGGTTGATATGCTGTAAAAAAAAACAACTAACGAACTAACCAATCAACCAACCCTTACACAAATTTAAAAAGTAGGAAACGAAAAATGTTCGAGATATCGCTTATAAATGTAATTTAAGCAATGGATAATTAAAGACGTTGGTTGATTGGTGCCTTTGTTCTAAGGCATATCAATCTGTGTGGGTCATTTAATGCCAAATCCTTTTCTGTAGAAGAATAGTAAAGTTGGCCACCGTGGTCGTAGGCAAACCGAAGGCTCTAATTTTAATAGGTTATACACCGAGGAGTTGGGAAGGGCACAACTTCTTTGCCTGTATGGCTCCCCTTTACCCTTGATACGTATCTCATAATGCTGAGTGTTATGCAAGGAGGTATCAAGTACCATTTTGAGCCTTTGGTATAACTCAACCTGGGGTTGAATCCCAGTCTCTTGGGCCATTGGTGAACACTCTACCCATTTATCTATCGCTGAGGGAATAAAGGGGGTTCATCATATCTTTACAAGGACTATTAGTCTGAAAGTGAGCGTCGTTTAATGTCTGGGGATTGAAATCACTTACAACAATGTAGCAGTCCCGATCGTTAATCATCTCGCCACGAGGACCTTTAGCACCCAAAGGATCAGGTAATGTTAAAGATATCCTCATCAGTCACTAATATCAATATAATTTCTTTTTAAATTAAAATATACAGGTTGCTGCAAAATTCCTTCCTTCATTTTAAACGCTAAATTGTGTGATACACGTGATCTTAGACAAGTGGCAATGGTAGCTCTCTCCATCAAAAATGTAATCATACTTTACTAGTACGATCAGTTATGATCTTGTTTGGTAAGAAGCGCTGTGTGAATTTGCTGTTGAAAAGGTTCTCATAAGACATGTGAATCTCTATTTGCAACACAAAAAGCTTCAAATGTTCATTTTATGTTATGATGGAATGATTCTGTTCCTGATAGAATTTTTAAACCATAGCCATATTGATTTTCTATTTGGAACATCATTATTCCAGCGTAAAATAAAATAAGTAAGAAAACCTCTTTGAGTACCAAATACAAATTCACTATTCTTGAAAAAAGAAAAAAAAACAAAAAAAACAAAAACAAAAAAAAAATTCTTTAACGGCAAAAACGCGCTGTGCATCGGAACAAACCAAGTCGTTACTGATATTGAGAGAGAGAGAGAGAGAGAGAGAGAGAGAGAGAGAGAGAGAAAGAGAGAGTGAAAAAAGGGTGGAGAGCTATTGGCATATCTGTTCTCGAGATCTATGTAAGAGTGTAAATATACGTGTGTGCTCGTGTATTCCCGCCTGTTCTGCTAATGCCAAGTTATACTTTATTATAATCCACCTATTATATAAAGCCCGACCGATTCTGGATTTCCTACATATTCTGCGTAATGTTAATGATAATGTCCATTGCTGCAAAGTTGATTATCGTGACCAGCGATCTAATCTTTCCGTTAAGTAGATTCACCAATCACCCGTTCTTCTTCTTTCAATTTGCCTTCCTTCCATCCTTCATTCTCCATCCTCTCTCTCATTCTCTCTCACACTCTCACTCTCTTTCTCTCACACACTCTCTCTCTCTCTCTCTCTCTCTCTCTCACTCTACTCATTTACTTCAACCTCTCTTTCGTCTCGTCATTTCTCTTTTCAAAACTTTTCCTCTTTCCATCTCTTCCTACTTTTTTCACTCTCCCTTATTTTCCTTCTATTTAGTGTGCTCTACGTATCACAATAAATTGTATCCGGTTGTCTACTGGAATTTTCTAGAAATCTAATGTCACTGTTCCGTTGCCATTACTCCCAGGATCACACTTCATTGTATTCGTGGGCCAAATCGTTCTGTTAGAAAAGTATTAGTATTAAGTATACTTGAAAGCCGATAAATGTGCGCTTCTAATAATGATGATAATAATAATAATCATTATTATTATTATAATTATAATAATTAATTACTCATTATGTGTTTTTCACGTCAGTGTTAGCTGATGGTCTTTCACTGGAGTTTGAGTGACAGCAAGTCTCCTAAAGTCTCCAGGACTCCTCTCAGTATTCTGACCGTTCTTAATAATGCTGTAGTTATGATGGTCTCAACTAGTCCTCCAAATTCTAAGTCCTCCAGTTCTTTTAATAAACCTTTACTTACACTACCAAAAGCACCAATCACAATTGGTATAATTGTCATCTTCATGTTCCATCGTTTTTCAATTCCTTAGCAAGGTCCATGTACTTATCCTTCTTTTCAAATTCTTTCAGTTTTAATCTGAAATCAGCCGAAACAGCAAAGTCCACAATTTTGCGTATTCTCTTTTTTTTTGTTGATTATTTAAAGATATGGTCGTATGCTCGAGATTAGGTGTTTCCTCTGTCTGTCGAAGTCCCATAGGAGTTTATGTGTGTCACTCTCTAGGAGAGATGATGAGTTGTGCATATACCATTTGTTCGTATGATAAAATTTCAATTTCTTGCAAATCTCCCAGTGGGTAACCTTGACTTCTCAGCAGTTTCTAGTCTTATACTCCTTAAGTGCTAATTTGCTGCATTCGCTTATTATATGATTGATGGTTTCTTCTCTATCATTGCATAACCTATATTTGTTATTTTGTTGTGTCGATATCTATTCTCGCTTTGCTTTAGTTGGTTCTTATAGCGCTGTTTTGTGCTGCTATTAGGAGAGATTCTGTTTCTCTCTTAAAGTTTCTTTTTCTTAGCCACGACTACGTTTTCTCGCATGAAATGTTGTTTATTTGTCGTTTAAAATTACCCTAGAGATGTTTTCCTTCCCATTTTTGTTTCCTAGTTATTGTCATTTTGTTGTCAGTATCGTTTCTGATGGTTGTAATCAATCCCTGTTCGTGTTTTTCTATGTAGTCTTCGAGTCGTTGTATTGATGCATCAACGCTTTCTTCAATGCTGGTAAAACCTCTTCCTCCCTCTTTTCTAATGAGCGGTACAGCGCAGGTATTTATTCCGTTGATAAGGTTTCTGCTTGACAGTTTTGTCTCGAGTAGCTTTCTAGTTTTCCTGAGATATTTTTTTTGAATTTTTCCTTTCATTTACACTTGTTTGATGGTGTCAGTCTCCAAGATGCCCAAGTATTTGTATGTTTCCTTTTCTCCAAGTGTTCTAGTCTTGATTTGGTAATTTCATACTGTCTGTCAGATGTCGTTTGTTACTTTTCATTAATAGCATGACACATTTTTCTATGCCAAATTCTATTCCTATGTCCTGACTGTATATTCTAAATGTGTGTTTTAAAGTTTCTAGTTATTTTTTATTGTTTGCAAAGAGTTTGGTGTCATCCATGTACATTAGTTGATGGATCCTTTTCTGCGATCTACTAAGTTTGTGTCCGGCTTTGCATTTTCTTCTTATTATTATTAGTAGTTGTTTTTTTTTCAGCTGGTACACTTACTGAAACCATATAAATGTACTTAAACAAATTATTATAATAGGTAATTGTAATTTTAAATTGGAACACTTACTTGAAACCATACAGATATGCGCAAACAAAATATTATTGTTTTTATTGGGTAATATTTTTTGAGATGAGGCTTCTTAATATGAGTATTAATTTTATTGCGGACTTTTGTCCTCATCTTGGTAGTTTTTTTGTTGTTGTTTTTCTCACTACGTTTTGGCCAAATGTCACCTCTGGCGGTTTTCAGGTCATTGACCGCGACCTCGAATAGTGAATGCTGAGTCTTGTAACCGTATTCCCAGTAATTACTGCCTTTCATAGTTGTCTATCACCACGTTTTGACCAACGTTCGTGTTTTGCAATGTTCTGTGTCAATTATTGTATTAGGGTCTTTTTGCCTGGATTTCTTGTTTATTTGATGATGTATTTTTGATATTTCAAGGTCAAAATTTACCATTCGAACTTGGTCGGCGAGTCTTTGGCTTGTTGTCTGAAAGCTCTTGAATTCATCCTAAATTTCTATCATTCTTTTTATAAATACTCTTTGTATATGGTTGCTCCTAAAACAACTGTAAAGTGCATTTTTTCGTCTTCTTAAGTCTATGTTATGTGTTGGTGCCTCTGATATGTGTCTTTTCTTAGGTCGTCATTCGTATATCTGAAAAAAGAACTGCTAACATTTACAGAATGCCGACAGGTCACATATGTTGGCAATCAGGTGAGCAGCTTCCGATCATGACACCCTGAACTATTGTCTGAGTCTCGTTCTGTGTTATATTTTGATCTATCATTTTTATCATGGGTGGTATATTGTAGATATACCAGACTGAGGGTTTGTTTAAAATTAGTGTACCTGACAAAAATGACATCAAGTACTCTTTAGGTAAAAGTACTCTTGTACAGGTCACACACAAAAAAAAATGTTTGTACTTTTTTTTCTCGTCAATAGATGAAAACTTTATTGATGAGTAGCAGTAGTTTCCTGGTTGATTTTTTTACAATGGCCGTTGAACTATCAAGTTCTTCCGCTCAGCATCTTGTGTTACTCGCCGTTGAGTAAATGGTGGATTCATCCGCTCTACTTTACATCCATCAGGCTTTTTCCCATGGCTTCTAGTAATGTTTATTCAGAGAAATTGTCTTCTTTTATTTTTCTTGATTTGTTAAATTTTAGCAAAGTTAAAGTCTAGCTATTCACTATTTTTCTTATTGTTCACCCCGAGAGCAAATAGGTGCTGTGAGTTATAACACTTAGCAATTCCATATCATACCATTGTGATTATTGGCTTTAAAAGGAACATAGTAAACACTAAATTAACTGTTTTTGCCTTAATATATCTAAACAGCTAAATCTTGGAGAACAAGAAAATGCAAGTATCAAATTAAAACACGACTTTAGTTTAAAATACTTAAATCAATGAAAATTTTTGAATTTAATACATACAATTTGTCAGTTTTCATAGACTCGATACAACGTACCAGTTTTCTTTTTTCTTTTTTTTCTTTTTCTTTGCTTTTTTCCATCTGCTTAGTTTTTCCTTCTGTTTTGGACGGTGGAAATCTCTTTACAGTTACTTATTCTGAAATTTAGACACCCGACTATGAACACTTTCCCTTTCATCTCTCCTATATTTCTATATGTAAATATATAGCTTAGAAGCGTTTATCCCTCCCTTCTTAGTTATTGCTTTAGTATAGTATTTCTCAGCTAAATTAACACCATTTACCTCCATTTTTTTTAACAACAAAAACTTAGACAAATTTTAGAATCAATACATACAATTTCTTGGTTTTCCTGGACATAGTGCAGCATGGCGTTTTTTGTTTCGTTTTGGTTTCTTTTGCCTCCCTTTTACTAGCTTCTTCTGATAGAATTAATGGTTAAGCAATTAACACTTTAATGAGTTTATTTGTAAAATTCAAAGTTAGTTAACAGAAACTCATTGGTTCTAGTGGGTAGAGTGTTCGCCAATGTTCCGGGAGACCAGGGCTCAATCCCAGGTCGCGTCATACCAAAAACTTTTAGAATGGTACTTTATACCTCCTTGCTTAACACTCAGCAATATAAGGTAAAGATCAAGAGTAAAGTGGAGCAATCCAGGGAAAGGTGTACCGCCCTCCCCTACACCTCTTTGTTGAAGCTATTGAAAAGGGAGCCTTCAGGTCGCCCTCGACTATGGTCAACAACTTTACTTACTTCTTATATTAAATCCATCGCATCACATCCGAAAAGTCACTGGAAAATTTTCCGTGAGCATATTTACATTTATCTTTAGAGCTTTATTTATAAAACAAAATATTAAGTTGAGAGGAAAATTATCACTTATTTTGGAATAAACTTTTATTCCTGAATAAATGAATTTGAAGTGCTTTCTATTCGATGATATTTGATCCCTGAATATCTCCTTATATTTGACATTGATTAAAATAATTATGTGTAGCTCAATAGTAAATCTCAAAAGATTTTGATGCTAAGAAATCTTTAAATGCAGTTTCTACTTATCTTTTTAAATGGAATATGTTTGTGCTAAAAAATGTCCACATGCTTGAAAAAAAAAAAGGTTGTCATTGGGTAAAAAATCATGAGAATATGGTGGTTATCTCAAAGTCTCATATTACCACTCATTGAGCATCTGCAGTGTCAACAACATATGGCCGAGCATTGTCATGAAGTAAAATTATGGCCAAGCTTATAAACTAAACGCAGCTTTTCTTTTTTCAGGTTCATCTTTAGGGGTATAAAACGTTCAAAATCAAATTTTGAAGTGAAAAAAAATTACAAAAAGGATAGTTTAGTTATTGTGAATTTGGTATTCTTCAAATATAAAAACGATGTGTCCGAACGGATTTTAAAGTTGGTTGGTTGGTTGGTTGGTTTATTTGGGTTTTATGGCATATCAACCTTTGTAGGTTATGTAACGCTAAATCCATTTTTATACAAATAATCAATTCTATTTTCAACAATTCAGTTTTGGATGAGTACACAGTTTATTTGTCAAAAACATTTCTATTTAAAGCAATTCAGTTTATTCAAACTGTTCTCATTCAAACAATTCAGTTTAGTATAAGTATACATTTAGATTACACACAGTTACATGTCAAAACAGTTTTATATATAACATCTCAGTTTAGTGTAAGTACAGTTTCAATGTTAAAAACTGTTCAATTTCAAAGAAATCAGTTTAGCATAAGTACGCAGTTTAAATATAAGTACATAGCTTACTTGTCAAAAACATTTCTATTTAAAGCTATTCAGTTTTGTCAAACAGTTCTAATTCAGACAATGCAGTTTAGCATAAGTAAGCAGTTTAGTTCTATTTAACCCATATATAGGGTCCTATCAGGTGCTACAATTCCAGGCCAGAGTGGACCTGGGAGCAATGACAATGAAGGGGTGCTCGGCATTCCCCAAAGTTTCAGCATCATTAGAACTTCACCACCAGATTGTTTACTGTTCTATCCAGGACACTCGTTGGCAGGGGGTCTTAACCCTCTGCAGAGTAGAAGTCGTTGTATTCTCCAGCCATAGCTAACTGGGCAAAACGGATTTTAAACAGTTTATATTAAAATGAGACCGTATTTATCCTAACAACCTAATTTAACAACTTTCAACAATGTACATCACATTGAATCATAATCTTGTTTTGCATTACAATCTCACCTCTGTTGATGACTTCATTCAAGAACTATGATTACTAATGAATGTAATAAAAGCAGAATTATATATATATATATATATATATATATATATATATATACGACGGGCAAAAATCGATGAACCCGTGTGCTAATGTAGCAAAATATACCGACTGCATCTGTGCTTATGTGTAGGTAGGAGTCCCCCAAGGAGTGTCCCGGATATAACTCGAGACAATCTAATGGTGACGTTTCAGTAATATTGGAGGTTTTGGGAATGCCGAGTACACTTTTTTGCCTTAGCTTCCAGCTCCACTCTGGCCCGTAGTGGTAGCACCTGATAAGATTCTATCAATGGGTCGAATAGAATATTTAAAATGTTTACTTATGCTAAACTGAATTGTTTGAAATAGAACTGTTTTATCATTTAACTGTGTCTAAACAAAAACTGTGTACTTATGCTGAATTGAAATGATGAACGGTACGGAAATTTACACCTTGAAAAAATAATTGAAGATATGAGGATCTTGAAACATAGAAAAGATTTTTCAAAATGACTTCATTCGGCGTCAAATGATACGAAAAGGCTTAATACGTCGTAAAAGAAAACAACTAAACCAAAAGAGGTCATTTTTATGTATTTACCAACAACTCCACGCAGGTAGGATGTGATACAAGGTCAATTTTTCAGCAGAGTTTAACTGGTTTAAATCAGAGTTTTCCTTTTCTGAGACCGGTTGCTTAACCAAGGCTAAAGAAACCAGTCTACCCTACTACTCCCCCATAGGCGTCGGGAAAATAATTGGATTCATACCTTTTCCAAGTGTATTAGTACTATGCTAAATGAAATCAGCTCCGTCCAGCATTTGAACTCGTGTCGCCGTGTCCTTTTCCCTTTACACCACAGGCACCTCGAAGAGGCAATTTGTATTTTCTCAGTTTCTCTTTGATTAAATCTGAAGCTGAAGTTGATTACCGGCACTCGGCGTGCTGAACAATAATAGTATTTCCCCAAATTCGCTCTTTATTCAGGTTTGGAGTGTTATAACGTTTTAATGTGAAAAAATTACAAAAAATTGAATTTTGTATATCAATGGTACGAATTGTCAATAGCAATTATGTGCGTATAAATTTCAAGTTTTCATTACATATTCGCCAATGGTCTGGGAGGATGGGTTTCAATCTTTGGTCGGGTCTTACCGAAACTCAAAAAATGGTACTTGAATCCTGCTTGCTTAACACTCAACATTATAATGAAAGGATCAAGGTTAAAGTGATGCAATTCAAAGAATGGAGTAGCACCCTCCCTTAAACCTCGGTGTTGTACCTATAGAAAAGGGAGCCTTTGGGTCGCCCTCAACTACGGTCACCAACTTAAAATGAATTAAACATTACCTTAATCCTTTTTTTAAACATTTTAATTTTGTGCAGAATCATTTTTTCTTGGATAAGCAGTGCGAACCTTGCTTCTTTAAAATACACGTTAATTATTGAAAACCTATCACTTCGTAGAAATTGTTTGCATTAAGGATATTCACTTTAATCTATAATTGTTTTCTATGGATTCTATTTAGCTATTTGAGATAATCGATTTGATTTTTAAAGACTGAATACGCCATTAAAAGGGTTGACAACCAACCAACCAACCTCCTGAATTCGATTTATTCTGAACTCTTTGTTGGCCTTTTATATATATTTTTACTTATCTTTATTTTTTTTGAAAAATTGTTTATTATTGTGCGTCATTACGTTTTTTTTTTCTCTACCCTGTACTTCTTTTGTTTCGGGAAATTTCTTTCACAAAACTGGTCTTTTACTTATTCCAGTCGATTTATATCTAACTTTTTGTTTTAATTATTTTACTTATTTCGTTTTTTTTTTCTTTTCTTTTTTTTCCCAACATATCACGTTTTTCTTGAGTTCCTTGTCAACGTATAATTTCTTTAATTCATTGTTTCTCTTTTTTTTCTCCTCCTTTCCTTGTCATTTACATTTTTTATATATTTTTCTAATACTTTCCGACTTGTTTTTGCGGTGGTGGGTGGGTTTTTATTCAGAATATCGTTTAACCCTTTTCTTTCATCTCACATTTGCTTTTCTTTACTTTCCTTCCAATTCACTTTCGTTAGTCTTCTTCCTTTATATTCTTTCTTCGTTTCTTTTGTTTGTTTTTTTTTACAACATGTTTCCTTCTCTTTTTCTTTGCCTTCTTCATGTTCTTTACTATTTCTTTTACCGTTTTTTTTTTACCTTTTTTTTTTCAAACGCTACTCTTTAAATCTTTATTTCATCTCGTATTCCATTCTCGTTTCTCTTCTCTTTTTTTCACAGCTTTTATAATCTGAAGTAAATTTCATTCAACTTTTCCCGCCTTTCACTTCTTAGCACATTTTCATTTTCATTTTTCTCCTAGTTTGATTCTAGTCTCCTTCTTCTTACTTGTATTTTGCTTCGGTATCTTTTCTTTTATTGACTCCGCAAAAGTTGTTTTTCCTCTTTTTCTTCTCATCCTATTTCTTTAGCGTTCCTTATTTCAACCTTTTCTCTTTTTTAAACGTTCTATAACTTTTATTCCTTTTCTTATGTGTTATGATTTTACATTTCTATCATTTCTTTGCCCAGTCAGCTGGGCCTGTAGAATACAACAACTTCCCCTCTGCAGAGGGTTAAGACCCCACCCAGAGCGTCTTGGTTAGGACACTAAAAAATCTGATGGTGAGATTCCAGTGATGCTGGAGCTTTGAGAAATGCAGAGCACCCCTTCATTGCCATTGGTCCCAGGTCCACTCTGACCCCGAATGGTAGAACCTGATCGGGCCCTATCAATGGGTTAAATGGAACTAACTGCATATTTAAAGTAAACTGAATTGTGTGAATTAGAAATGTCTAACAAAACTGAATAGCTTGAAATAGAAATGTTTTTGACAACTGAACTCTACTTACATTTAAACTGCAGGCTTATACTAAACTGAATTGTTTGAAATGGAACTGTTTTTTAACTTTGAAACTGTACTTACACTAAACTGAATTGTTTAATATAGAATGTTCTTTGACATTTTATTATGTGCTAACAAAATTTGTACTTATTCTAAATAGAATTAGCTGAATTAGAACAGTTTGAATAAACTGAATAACTTGAAATGTTTTTGACAAATAAACTCTGAACTCATACAAAACTGGATTTTTTTAAATAGAACTAACTATTTGCATAAAAATGGATTCGGCGTTAAATACCCAACAAAGATTAATATGCCTTAAAATCCTACCAGCCAAACAATCTATCATTTCCTTACGCTGCTTTTTCATTCTTTAATATATTTCTAATTCAGTCAAAAGGACTATAACTTTGGGTATTCATATTCATTTCATTAACCTCGTCCATCTGTCTGGTTTCTACTTCTTCATTGGGAAAGGTTTGTGTCTTTTACTCTCTCTCTCTTGCGTTGTTTATTTGTCCTTTTATATCCTGCCTCTACTTATTCCTTCCTTCTTTCTACCTTTTTCTGACTTTTCTTACTTTTACCTTTTCATTTTTCGGTATCATACAATCAAATGTTTTGTTCTTTCTTTACTCTTATAATAGGTGTGAACGAAAACAATAACTTTTTGTTAAAAACCTCCATAACTTGTATTTAGAAACATTTTAATAAGTTATTTTTATAATTCCATATATATATATATATTATATATATATATATATATATATAGATTGAGATAGATAGATAGAGATATATCGATATGTAGAGTTAAATATAGATACATGAAGATAAACATAAAATATGCATGCGTAGGTATAGAGATATTGATGTTTATAGAGAAATACAAATACCGATAGGTATTGACGTATGATATATATATATATATATATATATATATATATATATATATATATATATATATATATATATGTGTGTGTGTGTGTGTGTGTGTGTGTGTGTGTGTGTGTGTGTGTGTGTGTGTGTGTGTCTTTGAGGACTTGGCACTAGACGGTAACAAGCAGAGAACCCCCATTCGGAATGGAATAAAGGGATTCTGAAGTAAATCTCACTGAGATATTAAAGGTGGCAAGATTAGGGACAAGGGTGTGTTCGACCCAACCATCAATTTTTTCCGACATCCCTCACTGCTACTCCATTTGCGGTCTTGTCTGCATATCGCTAGCTAGACTGAAGTCTAACAATCGCCATAAACATTCGAACTGATTTTGCTTTTAGACACCCACATGTAGAAATCGACGGGAGAGTCCATCAGATAGACAACAAGATAGATTGATAAATATAACTAAATATCAAAAGAAATGCAATTATTTATATGGATAGATATTGTGAGATATAGATCAACATATATAAGTAATGCTGAGAGATATTTTTTAAAAATACTGATATATAAAGTGTTAAAAAGAGAATAATTGTTACCAAAAAAGAAATTGATTGAATATTCAAGGAAATGTTCACACTCGAATATAAACACCTGTTATTAGGCAGTTGATTATCGAAGTAGTAACCTTTTACTAGATTTTGAAATGGTTACTCAGCTCCCATACCCAAAATATTTTCGATTGAAAAGCAGCATACAGAGAAAAAGAAAATTATTTTAAAAATATTGTGATATTTTTCTTTATTTCAATCCGATATATATATTTTTAAGTATAACGACATTTAAATTACAAAATATCTGCTTGTCATAAACCCTAGAAGAATTTTTATCAACAATTGATTTGGTTTGGTTTCTTTGTTAAAAGGCATACCAACCTTGGTGGGTAATTTAATAGCAAATCTATTTAAAAAACAAAGAATTGGGTGATAAGGGCGTTCACATGAAGGAATCAGCAAATAAAGCTGATATATATATATATATATATATATATATATATATATGTATATATATTGTCACGTGATATCCCATTGGGAGGAGGAAGATTAATACTATCCTCCCGTTTTGAATTAATAGTATCTAGCCGTCAAAAAAGTGACCGTTAAGAGAGAATGTGGGTCACAGAGGTCGGGATGAGGACCAACAGATGTTTGTACCCAGTAACCGGACTTGGGTGGAATCTAGTAGCCCTAAGCAATCGGCTGACCAGGAAGGAGGAAGAGAGAAGCCAAATGATTGGTTGGGACCTCAAAACGGAAGTGGGGACCCCTTCCCCTCAGCGGAAATAGATAGTAAGAAAGATTAGTTTTTTGAGCAGGGTTCGTAGCGGGCGGACGAACCATAGCCATTTTACTCCGGGTGGAAGACAAAAGAATTACTGAGACACGAAGGACCCCAGGCTTTTCAAGCAAGTGTAAAAAAATAGAACAAAGTCTATTTGCCCGTGAAAGAAGAAAAGATTCTCCAGTAGAACCCCGTGGAAAAAAATATAAGATAAGTAACTTTGGGGCCATTTTCCTTTATACCCAAATTTCGTTTACCACTCTCTCTCTCTCTCTCAATTTGAAGAAAGATAAAAGTCAAGAAAAGACATTTATATTCGTGGGCTGTCCAATTATTATATGTTTTGACACCTTGAAAGGTGTATATAACTGTAGTAAAGGAATTCATGTATTTTTATGTTACCATGTGGTCTATGTTGTTATTTCATGCTTCTTTTCAGCTTCTATTCGCCTTATGTTATCTTGCTTAGAATTGTCCTATTAATTCCTAAAATATCACACGGGAAACCGGAGTTGCCGACTACTACAATATTAATATTATTACGACTAAGACCTATAGGCCCGTATTCTTCTGTTATCTAAGGGAAAGAAGTTTAGCGTCCTGGTGAGTGTGTGATAGTGTGAAATTTGGAACCCCTTTGCCAGCGGCGGTCAGTCTGGCTCTAAATTAATCCCTCACGTAATATGCCAGTTCTTATATGCCTGAGAGAAAAACTCTGAACGAGGACTTATTCCATAGGGGATCAAGTGCCAACCTGCCCCGTCTTCACACGTACGAAAATAAAGTCCCATTTTGGGGATTTTAGTCAATTTGCCGTCACAATATATATATGAGTATTATTTGGTACAGTTAAACCGGAGTTGGGGGGAATTCCATCATGACAAAAAGACATTTAACGGTGAACATTTACATTTTCCTGGTAAAGAACTCAATGTAACTGTCATTACAGAGCAATAATTTCTTTAAGAAAAAACAAAACTGGTCACATTAGGATTATAAATTTATTTCCATCTTGTTATGTGTTTTTGATAAAATCCCAAAACACGAAAAAAAATTAACAGGACTTCTTCAGATCTTATGGATAAAATAAATCAGACACAGGAAAGAAGGGTGGGAAGGGGATAAAAGAGGGGTGAAGAGTTATCTCCTCATTTAGTCCACTTCCGTTTTTTTTTTAAATTTAATCTATATTTTTAAATTTATATATATATATATATATATATATATATATATATATATATATATATATATATATATATAAAATTAACTTAAATCGCGAGTTGGAAATCTTCTACTAAAGGGTTGGAGTTAGACTTCCTGATGATCCGATAAGGTGAAACTTTAGTAGAAGATTTCCAACTTGCGATTTAAGTTAATTTTATAATTGGCTCCACTTGTGTTGAGCACTTTTGTAATTGTAGCATTGCAGAATTCGCGGAAGGTTTTTAGTTTTCTTTTGACCAACTGACTGCGTATCCCTTGATTTTTTTCGAGGGGTCGGAGGAGGTTGGCATTTTCTTTCTTTTTGACCTATAATCTTTTTCTTTTTTCCCCGAGATACTTTTTCGAGATACTTTTATCTATTGTTCCAGGCAAGTTTTTTTTTCGTTTTTTTCTTGTACCGTGAATGCTGGTAGATATTAGATTAGTATATATATATATATATATATATATATATATATATATATATATATATTAGCTTTATTTGGCGCTTCCTTCATGTGAATGCCGTTATCTTAGTCCGAAAGTGAACGTATTAGTACGACCAGAGCTTGTGCTTGCATACTGCGATATCGCAATACAGTATGTGATCATCTTTGCCACATCAATTCATCCAAGCGAATAAGTTTTTTGCCACATGCAATACTTGCTTTAATTTCTATGCGTTTAACATCCGAAAAAAAGGTTTCTTTTACAAACTCGAGACAACTTGTTAAAAAAATATTAATAAAACTTATTCCTCTAAGGAATTAACTTAAAAAAATGTAAAAATATTTCTGTTAGAAATTATTTAATTCAAGAAACCAATTTAATTAATCAACCGGTTGAGGAGATATAAAAAATTAGTTGCCTCAAAAATTTCGAGTTGAAAATTCTTCTAAAAGAACCTTCGACTTCTCTTACTTAAATACCAAAATTCTAGTCAAAATCCAATAATTAGCTGATTGTTCGTGATCTTTGTAAAAATGGCGGTTTTTAGATGGCGACATAATTGTTGACACTTCCTTATCATATTCGATATTTCATCTGCCTCATCATATTTTTCTTTCGCTTTCTTTGTGTAACTATTTAACCGTCAAATTATAGTTCTGTCGATTTCAGTTTTATTCACTTCTGAAATATCGAGGCTCTCTTCATCCCAATATACTTCTTTGTTTCAGCTATCATTTTGTTCACTTTTCTTTTCTGTCTACTGTCATATTTTTTTTTTCTTTTAAATCTGTTTTTAAACATTTTGTTACTCGAATATCTAAGTTCAATGTATTGCTTTTCTTTACGTTTCCTTCTCCTCCCTGTTATTTAAAAAAATATCCTATCCCTCACGAATATTTTGATATCGTTCTCTTCTTTGCTTAAGGCATTGGCACGCTGACATATTCCTCAGTTCTTGTTCTCCCCCCCCATGTTGTATCTTATTATAAATTCCCATTGCTTTCCTTTCGTGACTTCCTATTTAAATCTTCACACTGTTCGTCCTGACATAGATAGATAGATAGATTGAAAGAAACAAAAACGAGTCACATTTTTAGAATGACAGGGAGGTAATGTAACAAACCTCTTGAGCCATACCGAATTTTAAAGTGAAGCCTCCATTTATATTTGTTTTAAATAGTTTAACTTCATATCCATTGATTAATTTCTCCATTTCTCTATTGATTATATATATATATCTATCTATCTATCTATCTATATATATATATATATATATATATATATATATATATATATATATATATTATTTCGACTTTATTTGGTGCTAGATATACTTGATTTTTTCTTGCTAAAGGTATATATACTAATGTATCAGATTCGCTAATATATATATATATATATATATATATATATATATATATATATATATATATATATATATATATATATATATATGAAAAAGTATGAGTGAGAGGAAGTGAATTGAATTCTTACCTTTTTCTACATACACATGTTAAATGTGTATACGTGCGTACGAAGGCATGTATTTATGAATATATTTGTAAAAGATTTTGTAATAATCACTCATGTATATTTTATCTCATTATTAGGAGAAAATCATAAAAAGTATATATATATATATATATAAGTGTGTGTGTGTGTATGCGCGCGCGTGTATGTGTGTGTGTGTATTGACTGGTACAAGTAAGAAAAATTAAAACTGAGAGATAGATACTTAGATATGAATACAAATTGTCAGAATTTTTGAATGCTGAACAGATGATGTGACAAAGGCCTCAGGTCATGGTGAATTTTCAGCTGAGATCTCTGTTTCTTTGTCCCTTTTTATTTTGGTCGTATACCTCTTTTCCTTGCCGTAACGTCTGTCATGTATCACACCTCACCCTGCATCTGTCTTCATAATCTTTCTTTTCTCATCCTTCCTTTAGTGGCTTCCCCATCTTAATTCAATTTTCATCTTCTCTTTTCATCTGATTATTCCTGCCTTTTCTCCTTTCTAAAGCCAAACCTGCTGATCTGTCGTGGACTTTCTGTCCATTTTTTCCTTTTCAAACCAATCTTCCATCATCTGCTTTTCCTGCTCTTTCGTCTGCTATTTCCCCCTTTTTCTTTCGATTATTCCATCCTCGTCTCCATTTTCTTTCTTCCGCCAACAGAGAACGGTCAGAAATACGGATGACATCATTGCAGTAATGCCCCACCGGAAGTGAAGACGGCGACGATAAACCCGGCCTGCAAACAAAACGCCTGGTCCGCTACGTGCCAAACTTTATTACCGATGACTAATGGCTGACAGTAATAGATTAGCAAATGGCAAACGTAGAAGAGGAATAAGACAGGCAGCCGGTTTGTAGAACCTTTCGAATCAGATGAAACTTGAGGCTCTTAAATCAATAAAAAGGCCCACCTAACGGGATATATTGCTCTATGACACACCATATATATATATATATATATATATATATATATACATATATATATATATATATGTGTGTGTGTGTGTGTGTGTGTGTGTGTGTGTGTGTGTGTGTGTCTGTGTGTGTCCATGATGAGGGATAGAGAGAGTATAAATAGTATATGCCTATTTTTTTCTTAGTGAACGTTATTTCCTTTCAACAAGCAAACACGTGCAGAAATATATATATATATATATATATATATATATATATATATATATATATATATATATATGTGTGTGTGTGTGTGTGTATGTGTGTGTGTGTGTGTGTGTGTGTGTGTGACAAAGGGGTTAGAATCTCAATTTTATCTTTTTATCTCAAAACTAATAGTTTCAAACATCAATAAAATAGAACTATCAGAATCATCAGAAAAATAAACAAAAAACAAAAAAAAAAACCCCACACATTTGGTTCTCACTCACCCTGCAAACCAACATTTGAATAACTTTGATTTATCAAAGGAATTTTTAAAGGACACCTTATTCTCACGTATTTGTTCCCCGCCCCCCACTCTCTCTCTTTTTCTCTCTTTCTCTTGCTCTCTTGATCTCTGTGTCTCTCTCAATATATATATATATATATATATATATATATATGTATGTGGGGGGTGTATGTGTATGTACGTGTATGTGTATGTATGTGTTTGTGTGTGGATTTTTTTTTTTGCGTATGAAAAAAAAAAGATAGAGTGTGAGAGTGAAAGAGTCTATCATGGATCAACTTTCATAAAGACGATATGCCTATTACTTCTAATTGCACATTATTTCCTTTCAGCACACACACACACACACACACACACACACACACACACACACACACACACACACACACACACACACACACACACACACACATACTGTCATATACAAGAAAGAGTTTGTATAGTGCTCAGCAGGCAACCAGTTGAGCACTTTTCATTTAGGAAACGTTTTTTAAAGGATTGTTCTTTCCTATCTGTGAGTCAAATTCGTCAAGATTGAAGCTGTATTCAGAATGAAACGCTAATGTTTTTTGGAAATTTCTGTTTTGCATTCAGAACATTTTCCATTGATCAAGACACCTCTGAATGCCCTCCTTTATGCTTTATGATGATCCGCTATCTTAAATGTTATCAATGTCCTTCAATCCTACTTACAAGATTAATTTTCATTTGATAAAACTAAAAAAAATGTTGCATGGAATTGGATCTGGGGGGAACGGAAAATGCTGCTTCGAAATATATTGAGTTTGGTCAGAAACTACTGATCAAATGATATCAAACATTGGCACTTCCCGTTAAAACAAAGTCTCGGTATATAAACAACCAACGCTTTCTGATTTCGTATATATATATATATATATATATATATATATATATATATATATATATATATATATGTACAAAGGGAGAGACTCAGAAAGTTATCCAGTCTGCTGGGACAATACTGTACACTAACTGTATTTTTATAGAGAGGAAACTGTCCCCAATGATTGTCTCGATAATGACTATAAAAATCTGAAAGTAAAGCTCTGTTCCTGGTGTTTTAGGGAATGTGATGTGGCCCTTCATTGCTATTAAGCCGAAGTGGTAGAATCTGATAGGGTCACATATATGGGTCAAGTAGAACTGGTTAATTATTTACTATACTTGAAACCATTTAACTGTATGCAAACAATATATCAGTATTAATTTGAAGTATTAGAATAAGGAAAATTCTTGAACGCATGTAACTGTGTGCAAACAAATAAGCTTTGGCTTGTTTAAAAATTATACCGAAAAACATCTCGTTTGGAAATCACGAATACAGCCAGACACAGGGACATATATATATATATATATATATATATACATTGTATTCGAGATACTTTTATCTCTTGCTCCTGGCGGGTTTTTTTTCCTGATACCGTGAATGCTGGGAGATATTAGATTAGTATATATATATATATATATAAATTGTCATCTAAAGACAGACTGTTTCGTTCTATCAGAACTCTTCAGTGTGGCTAGACACGTAGGATGCTTGAAAGCCGGGTCCGAAGCCCGTTCAACTTTACGTTAGACTTAGTATCAGACCGCTCGGCCAACAAGTATACCACGTCGGCTGAGGGAATTATAAGGTATTATGTAAGAACAGCTGCAGCAGCGTTCGTTTGTTTACATTTTTATACCCTATCGGTTACCAGAGTGCTCGATTCTTACGAAGAGCTTTGCATTATGCTAGCGGTGGCCAAAAATTCCTTCGCCAGAGTGTTCAACCCCATGGGGGAGCGTATATACTGTCTTCAACAGACAGACTGTTTCGTTCTATCGGAACTCTTCAGTGTGGCTAGACACGTAGGACGCTTGAAGCCGGGATCGAACCCCGTCCAAATTTACGTTACACTTACTATCAGACCGCTCGACCAACAATATATATATATA
>CAUZXS010001852.1:2500-152297 GCA_963585895.1 Sepioteuthis lessoniana
ATACACACACTAATATATATACATGCACACGCATGCACACGCGCACACACCTAAGAATGTAAATAAGTCTACTATGTATGCATAGTATAACAGTTCTTATCTTAGTAAATGGACACTGTGACCTATGTTTATATTCTAAACAAAGTCATTTGCATTTCACTTTGCACTAATACTCTTGGGAAAGGTATTATTTATCTCTTCTCCCAACAACTATGGGTAAATAGTGGGGGCAGTTTGGGCTCTTTAAACTTGGTTTGGCAGCTGGTCTTAGAAATGGAAAATTCTGAATTCACATCAGCATTACTCTACTGAAAAATTAACCTTGTATCACATCATGTATGGAGTGGAGGGATTGGATATATATATATATATATATAAAAATGGTGTTTACAAAATAGTTTCAAGCATTAAAAAAAAAAAATCTTTAAAAAAGATATTGACACTTATGATAAAGTTTTATAGCAAAATGAAGTTTATTACTTCAACTTACAGTCAATTTATCATTGAAGATGGCTTTATGAAGCCATCTTCATCTTTACAGTGATGCAGAATTTCTCTACAGAAATCACATGGGATTTTGTCTTGGTCATATAGACTCTGCACTAATAGCAGTTTGTAAGGAATCATTTTCAACCATTTCCAAAAGGTTTTCCAAAATGTTTTGTGTGGAATAGGTAACATTTTAGCAATCCTACTAATGGATTTCTGTGGGTTGCATAGATATCAAGCACAAATATGCTTCAATTGTTTTTCAGATACTGATAGTCTTCCATCTTTACAAAAACTTACCATTTCAAATTTCTAGTACTCACTGTAGATGAACTGTCTAGTCGGCAGTATTATTTTAAGCATATTCTACAACTTAAGCATAAACAATAAGAAATAAAAAATCTAGTCTCCAACAAGATTTGAACTCGCATCCTGATCCTTGAAAGTCTACTGATATAGACCACACCTTACCAATTAGGCCAGAGATCAACAGGTAAAATTCAAATATAGTCACATACTTACATTGTTCTTGGACAGAGTTACTAAGTAAGTAAAGTTGATAACAATAGTCGAGGGTGACCCGAAAGCTCCCTTTTCAATAGCTACTACACCAAGGTGTAGAGGAGGGCGCTACCCCTTTCCCTGGATTTCTCCACTTTACCCTGGATCCGTACCTTATGCTGAGTGTTTAGCAAGGAGGCATCAAGTACCATTTTTAAAGTCTTTGGTATGACTCGACTTGGGATTGAACCCAGGTCTCCTGGGCTATTGGCGAACACTCTAACCATTATGCCAATGTCCGGTACTAAGTAAGTAGTATTTAATAAATACATCTATATATTTTATTAACTACATTCTTCTTGAATAGCATTGTGCATAGTTACTAAATAAATAGTTAATAGTATTATATATCTATATATTTAATTACTGAAATTTTTCCCCCGACATTGATACTCAATAACAAGCTTCAAATTTCTAAGTGAATCAAGTTATTTAAACAAAGCCAAATAAATTAGAAGAATGAAGTGGATTTTAAATCCTATAAAGAAAAACATTATACTGATACCTTTCTTGTGCTTTGATCGAAGTACAGCTAGGATACCCATTCGGAACATAACATGTGTAAGATCAGCAGCTCTGAAAAACAAAAACATAATTGTATATACCTTAATCTAAAGTATGATGTCCCAAATTTTTACTTTACAACTGAATCATAAATGGATCAGTCAGGAGTAAACTAATTTGAAACTGTAGAGTTCATGCTTCTTGGTGATGTCTATAAACTTATTTATTCTGTTATTGGCCAGATTGTCTGATCTTTTCCCAAATGGGCTTCCATTCCATTCTTCATCTCACTCTTTTTCATACTAGCCTGAATCACTTGACAATTTCATCTTCTCATTGTCATGAAAGTCTTCCAAGTGGTTGTTTTAAATCTCTCAGATACCCCATGATACTTATCTGTTGTCTATGAACTTGGCAACAAGTCCAACCATGGCCCACTGATAAATATGGCCCCATATTTCACATTAAAGGCCAATTTGTAACAGGCCGATTGAAATTGAAACTAAAAACAATCAACAGATTGACTGCTTAGGTAATTAAAAATTCAAAAAAGGACGTAACTTTAAGAATTACCTTTTTTAAACGTAAATAAATAATTTATAAATTTCAAGAGAATTTATCAGAACCTATTTTAATTTCAAAACATGTTTTCAACGCTAAAATGCATGTTTACAGTTTTGTTTTAAAAATTAAAACAATAAATAATTAGCAATCAAGAGTGACTTCGCTTGAATGATTTTCAATTGCGTAAGTGATGTTTTGTTTTTGAAACTCCATATTACATATTTTTGCTGATGCATTAATTGCATTTAGATACTGAATTTTAAAGTATTTTTGTGATATTTTTGTTTAACAAAAAATGGTTAACAAATGTGTGGCATTTGGCTATTCAAGTGGATATGATACAAACAGTAAAAAAGTCTCCACATTTTCTTTTTCTCTTGGAAAATCCTATCTTATCGAAAAATGGATAAAATTTGTTAATTGAAATAATTGGTTTCCTACGAAAAATTCAGTTCTTTGCGTCAAACATTTTGAGGATAAATATACTTTGAAAGTTAAGAGAAATAAATTGAATTGGAATTTACAACCAATACCAATAATACATTCACAAAAAATAATAAAACCATCTCTTTTGCCAACTCAAACAGATTTTAGAAAACCCCCAAAGCAATGACGGATTGAAAAAAATGAATTACAAGATTTTCTTTCAACTGACACTATAACAGATTTTACCCAATTGACAGTAAAATGTTGTCCCTCTGGTTTTGAATTTAAAAAACATGAACATTACATTCTAATTTATAGAATAGTCTTTGACACTGAAACACATTTTCCATCTATAAAAGAATGTATTCGTATTGACCGAAACCTTCATGTCCATCTCTAATGTAATGGAAACCCTATACCATTACCACAATGGTTTATACATGGAAATAATGCTAAACTTATAAAATTTAGCATGTTAGAAAATTTTCCAACCTACATCAAAGTAGTGTGGGATCAATTACAACAGTAAAATCACTCTTGGAAAAAAGTCATCTTTCTCAGGACAGTGTTTTATTAGTTGATGAAATGTACCGTCAAAAAGGAACACAATTTCATCGTGGGGAGTATATTTGTGCAAATGAAAATGATGAGCTTTATAAAGGAATAATGGTATTCATGATTACTGGTCTAAAAAAAAAAAAAAAAAAAAAAAAAAGTCCGTCAGTTGTTAAAGCCTGTCCTGAAGTAACAGTAAATGGTGAGTGGCTTTCTCGGGAAATCCTAAAATGTATTTTTCAACTGATAAATTCTGGATTTTTTATTAGGGCTGTTGTTGCAGACAATCATTCAGCCAATGTGAATGCCTTTAACATTTTACTTGATGGGGACAAAACGCATTATATAACTCTTCCTAATCCTCCAAAAAAAATATTTCTGTTTTTTGATTCTGTTCATTTATTAAAAATATTCATAATAGTTTACTGAACAAAAAGAAATTTGTATTTCCTGTTTTTACATTTGAGATCTCAAATATTTCTGTTTCCTCTAAGGAGAGATATATAGCTTGGTCTGACTTATATATATAACTTAGTATATAACAAATATAATGCTCTAAATGCTAAATTATGCAAGGCTCCAAAGCTAACATTCAAAGCATTGCATCCTAGTGACAATAAACAAAATGTTAATTTAGCTGTTGCCATTTTTCATGAGACAACTATTGCAGCTGGTGAGAGCTATTTTCCTGATCAAGCTGATATGTCAAACTTTCTTAGATTGATATCATGCTGGTGGACTATAGCAAATTCAAGAAAAAAGCTCACACCTAATTTTTTGAACAATGCAGTCATCTTAAATGATGGAAAAATTGATTTCTCCAAAAGATTATATGATTGGATTGAGTCTTGGGCACAAATTTCAGATTTTTGTCTGACAAAGCAAACTTCCAAAGCTTTTATTATAACTTTGAGAGGACAGGCTATGCTTATGCAAGAACTTTTAGATGAAGGGTATGAGTTTATTTTCACCCATAGATTTCAAATGACTCTCTTGAAAATAGATTTTCCCAATATCGACAGATGAGTGGTGGTAGATTTTTGGTGAGTCTTCGAGAAGTATTGAGTACTGAGAGAATATTGACCTGTCGGTCTCTTTTTAAAACAAAACATCAACTTTTTGGGGGAAAACCTCAAGCCAGTTCAAAAGAATGACAAAATACTTAACATTTTGGACCAGCAGGAATCAGAAATAAATAAGCTCTTCTTGTTACCCGACAGCAAAGAAGTAGCATATACAATTTCTGGATATATCACAAATTAATTAAATAAACATTTTCAATGTGAAATGTGTTCCCTGATCAGGGTAGGCAATGATAGTGATAAGGCTACAGATAAGGAATACTTTGACTTACTTTCTCGAGGAAGTCTTACTGTTCCATCTAGACAAATGGTGGAGTTTGTTTGTTTTGCAATACTTGAATATACAGATCAATTTATAGTAAAAAATCATGAATCCATAATAAGAGTGTCTGCAGAACAAGTTTTGGGAATATATTCTCCAAAATATAGTTTTACATGTGAAAAACACATTGGAAAAGGACTTATATTTGCAATAAAAATTGTTGCAAATATATTTTACAACAATAAACAAAAAATTTCATCAGATGAAGTTCGAAAGAATACTGTGGAATGTTTTTTAAAAAAGGCAAAGGTCTAAAGAAAATCCATTTTAAAGAGAAAATCTTAAGTTCCTTTAACTTAGGTTTTTGTATTACTGCATATTATTTTATGATATTTGTTTGTTTGCCTAAAATATTTTATTATTTTATTATTAATTTTCTGGAAAAAAATATTCATGTATTTTTGCAAAATTTTGATATTTTTCAGATAAGATATACATAAATTGACAATAAAAGAAATCAGTCTCTAAATGTGACATATGGGGCCATGTTTATCAGAGGGCCATGGTCCAACCCAGGAAAACTGCTTTTGGAACTCGAAGATCCCATACTTCACTTTGCTCTACTTCAGATATGCTCACACAACAATATACCCAGCATGAATTTTTCAATCGCCTTCAGTATCATAACCAATCAATGATAACCCATATTTTGCTTGTATGTAACACTATAGTGCTATTGAAGAGATTGGCACATTGGGTCTTGTCTCACTTTGACTGAAACCCATCTTTTTAGTGTAAATGCCTTCCACCCTGATCTTATTCTCTGCAAGATTTCTACATTCATGTGTCAGTATATATTCACCATTTGTCTTAAATAAAACATATATGTGAGAGGTAAATAGATCAAAACAAGTGACCAGATGTTAACCTACACTGATTATCCACATACCATTTTAACAACCATTTTCATTGCAATCCAAATTTTGTAAACAAAAGATTTAAACCAAAAATCTTGCAACTACTACACCAACTGTGCTGGTTTCAAGTTCAAGATCAACTCTGTGTTTTATATTCTACTAATTTATCAACAGATTATGATTGATTTTAATGACATGTCAACTGGTCTAGGGTTATTTTATGCAAGAAAGAGAAATCACATTCATTGCCAGTTCATATTTACATTTTTCTTAAAAAAAGTTTTTTGCACATGGTCCTATCAAATATGAATAATTCATTTGACCCATAGACAGAATCTTAACAGGTACTACCTCTCCAGGTCAAAGTGGACCTGGAAGTAATAGCAATGAAGGGGTACTCCACACCCTTCAGATCTCCAGCACTGGAGCCTCGTCATTAGATTTTGTTTAATGTCATATCCAGAATGGCCTTTTTGGAGAGAGTCTTAATGCAGAGGGATGCAGTCAATATTTTCTAAGCCCCACTGACAGGGCTAATTTATCAAATGAAATGCACCATTGCAAGTAACAATGAAAAAATTCAGAAACCTATAAATGGACACAATATTTTAGATTTCATAATTGTCCTGTACGATAACTGAAAAAATAATTCTAGTTTGATTTATTTGTTTAACAGCATGTCAACTCCTTAGGGGTTATCTAATGCCAAAATTTGATTCATTTATAAATCCTTCTTGTAATCATAATATTTTTTTTTAAGATTACACTTTTTATATTTGTCTTTCATTTGTTTGCACACTGTAACATGGTTTCAAGTATTCTTATCAAATACTAATAATTTATGCCAAATTATATGGCTTCAAGTAACTGTTTCAGTTTAATAATCATCATTTATTTGCACAGTTATATGGTTTCAAGTATTCCTATCAAATACAAATTTGTACACAATTATATATTTTCACATTGCAAACAATCATAGGTTCAAGTGATTATCCTTAATACAAGTAATTTTCAAACAAATCTATTTGAGTGATAGAGTGGGCCTGGGAATAATAACAATGAAGGGGTACTCCACACTCCCCACATATTCAGAACTGGAGCCTTACCACCAAATGCAATTTAACATCATACTTGGGAGAAGTCTTACCCCTCTGCAGAGGATGCAGTCAGCATATTTAAAGTCCTGCTGACAGGCCAGTAACAAAGATAATAACTAGATACTTTAAAGTCTAAATTAGACAATGAACAAAAAGTAAGAGATCACTTTATTGTAGGAGCTACAATATAAACTGAATCCCTCCATTCAAAACAAAATCAGTTGATTATTTTTATTCAATTTTTTTATCTTTTTAAAATCATCATATTTAGGCCATAGAGTAAACTTTACCAATTCTTAAAAAAAAAAAAAAAAATCTTTAAAAAAGACAATACATAGAAAAAAAGAATAAGTTCTGAATTTTGATTTTATGATTTTATATATGAAGAATAAAAAGTGAAGGTTCATTTTATTATGAAAAATAAACTGTAAACTTAAATCCCACATAAAAAATATTAATGTTTTTCAGAACTAATAAATTTCTATAAAACACAGGTCTTATTAAATGAAAACACTAAAAACAATTTAAAATTTTTTTTTCTATTCTCAAAAATTCAAATTATCATATAAAAAAAAAAGGAGGAAAATAGATAGGAAAAGTAATAAGATCTGAAAAAATAATTCTATAACTTCACTTTTAGATGGACATAAAGTAAGGGTTCTATTTACTATAACATTTAGATAGTAACCTGAACATTCTTTATAACCTTAAAGAAAAAAAAAATATTGATATTTTTTTCCACAAGGGTATATGATAGTCTTATCAATTGAAAGTATAAAAAATTACTTAAAAAATGTTTTCTATGAAAACAAAGAATTTACATATATCAAATCTGAAGCATTTTTTAACAATGCTAATGGATTTTATTTTAAAAGGACTTTAAGGAAATCAAGTAGAAATTTAAGGTTCACACACACACACACACACACACACACACACACACACACACACACACATATATATATATATATATATATATATATATATATATATATATAAAATTAACCTAAATCGCGAGTCGAAAATCTTCTACTAAAGTTTCACCTTAACGGATCATCAGGAAGCCTAACTTCGAGTCGAAGTTAGGCTTCCTGATGATCCGTTATGGTGAAACTTTAGTAGAAGATTTTCGACTCGTGATTTAGGTTAATTTTATAATTGGCTCCATTGTCTGGTGTTGAGCACTTTAGTAATTGTAGCATTGCAGGATTCGCGGAGGGTTTTTTGGTTTTCTTTTGACCACTGACTGCTTATCCCTTGATTTTTTTCAAGGGGTCAGACGAGGTTGGTCTTTTCTTTCTTTTTGACCCAAAATTTTTTTCTTTTTCCCCTGGGCGGTGATTCGAGATACTTTTTTCTCTTGTTCCTGGCCAGGGTTTTTTTTGTTTTTTTCTGGTACCATGAATACTGGTAGATATTAGATTAGTAAATATATATATATATATATATATATATATATATATATATATATATATATATAAATATGAAAATAATTCCTACATGGCCAAGAGCGAGTCTACCTAGGTTTCACCAAACAGCTCTTCAGGATCGCACTTTTGACTAGACATACACGCTGCTTGATTATTTTCGAATAGCACGTGTTTTTCATCTTCCTTTTTTTTTTTTACTGAATTTTTTCCCCAGATATCAGTTTGTAGAATTTGCAAATTGTACAATCAGGGTTTTTTTCACACCAACAGGAATTATAGATATAAAGATTAAGATTATATATATATATATATATATATATATATATATATATATATATATATATATATATATATATATACACACTTTGCATTCAGTCACCATTCAGTACTAATTGGTAAAAGTGTCATTATGCTTAAAGGTTAATACGAATCAAGTAGAGAGGGAAAAAAAAGACAAACCACTATTTTTTTTTAAAGCTAATTCAATGTTGATTTGCAGAGTAGGTTTGTCCCAAAAATAAATTACTGACTATCTCCGGTTCTTATTTGTACAATGAGTATACAAAGTCTGAGGGACAAATTATACAAGTTTAGCAACAATTTTTAGGGGGGTTGAAAGCTAGCCAGTAATTTAAAAGAAAAAAAACATTGTAGAACTGGAGAGTATTTCCCTAATTTTTTCTTCTTAAAGTAGTCTCAAATGTTAACTTAATTAATACTAAAATAAACTACTTTGTTAGAATAATCTATTTACTAACCAAATGTAACGAGATCACTGAATTAATACGAAGGTGTTTGGGGTAGATTAATGGTTAGCAAGTTAGTCACACTAAGTAAATCACTAACAAGTGAAATCCTCATGGGCTATTCAACTCTTGTGACCCAAGGCTAAATTGATCTAGGCTGTGTAAATATTTATAGCCACCAATTTCAATGGTTACCAAACTCACCATACAGATCATTTATTAGTGTAGTAAGTTTAATCCTTACTAGATGCTTCAATCTAGTGACCTTGTGCCAGACTAAGTGTAGTAAATAACTAAAATGAGTGCTTACTATAATTGCAGCACACCTTGCTAAGCTAGCAGACCATTGTTAATGAGTTTAGTTTTTTCTGGGTGCTCCATATGTTAGACCTTGTGCCAAACTTAGCTTAGTAAATAACTACCATAATACAATTGCAGCACCAACCAATTTGCAATTGTAGTTAATTCAACTCCTCACAATATAATAACATCTTTGTGTGGCATAAGAATACCGAATGAAAAAAAAAATATATATATATATATATATATATATATATATATATATATATACACATGAAAGCCTTGCTATAGAACAGTGGTTAGTATTGATGAAAAAAACAAAAATGAAAATACCAATCCAGATAATTAAAGGAATAAGTTGGTAGTGAGTTGGTTTTAAGGCATGTAAACATTTGCTGGGTTATTTTATGCAGTTTAACAATTATAGTCTACAATTATATACAGTATAATAATGTATGTATCTTCACAATCATTTTAACAGGTAAATACTTCATATATAATTGCAATATCAATGTTTAAGAGCAAACATGTTTATGTAATTCAAAATTATTTTAAACATTATCTCAACAGATCTATCTGGCCTATAGTCAGAACAGACCTGGGAGTAATGGCAATGTCATCATCATCATCATGTCGTGCTGGTAGCACGGATATCCCTGACCCTCTCTCGCCACTTTTCCCTATCGTTCATCGCCTGAGGCAGGTCTTCTGGACAACATCCTGTATCCTCACATAGTTGCTGAATATATGTTCGTGCTGGTCATCGTGCTTTTGCACAGCCATGTGTGGGGGTCCACAAGAGTACATCACTTATGAGTTCGTCCCTGCTTCTCCAGCAGTGTCCTGCATGTCTGGTTTGTCTAACTTGAATAGTTTTCGTGACGGGAGGCAGGTGGCCGTAGAGTTGGTGTCTTGTGGGGTGTTGCCGCTAGGACTTGTTTAAGATTGCTCGCAGCATTCTTGTGTAATTGCCATCTAGCTTCTTCTCCAGCCGTTTTGTTAGCGTCCATGTAGCAGTATAGCAGTATCGAGGCGACCACTGCCTGGAAGAAACTGCGTTTCATTTTATCGGTTAGGTCTGATTTCCATATAATCGATAGCCTATTGATAGCTGTCCATGCTTTCGTTAACCTTGTGTGGATGTCCTTTTCGGTTGATGCGACGCTGCTTTCTAGGTAAGTGGCCAAATTCTCTATAGTTCCATAAACCTATTATTGACCTCTTTTTGCCTCTGTTCTTTGAACAGTAGAGACGTCTCTAACTGTACTATGGAATAGTAAAACCACATGTCCATAGAGCATACATTTGTCAAATAAGCCTTTTTCCATTTTGTGCCCTTTCAATATACTGCTCGTTCATGGAACAATACAAGTATAATTCTACTATGGGACACATTTCTGCATTCTTTCTCTTAATAATACTTGTGTGTATATAGTGTCCATATAAAATATTAAATGTTCCTGTTGTGTCCAGTGTTAGTATATAAATGGATATTATTATGATACATATCCATGCACTATTTCCATAAAAACCTTGATTGATTGATTGGAATCAACATGTCAATCTATCTTTTTTCTTATTAATATATGGTTTAGTTTCTTTTCTCATTATTTATATATGGGGTCAAATAAAACTGTTTGATATTAAATTGAATTATTAATACTAGCAATACTTGAAACCATTTAACTGTGTGCAAACAAATGAGCTTTTTGCTTGTTTAAAAAAAAATGTTACCAACAAACTATTCACACAAAAATCATATTTAAACAGGATCTGGCACTCAACAACTATTACGAGTTGACATACCATTAAACCAAATAACCTATTTATATATGGTTTTATTTATTGATAGTTTCTTTTCTTATATTATTTATAGAAGGTTTTCTTATTTATTAGATGGTTTAGTTTCTTTTATTATCTTAATTAGGTCTTTTTTATTACTTATAATATGGTTTACAGTTTCTTTTCTAATATTAGTCATATATGTATTTACAAACCCCTCTACACGAGCAAGATGTGACATAAGGTCACTTTTTAAGCATAGTTCAACAGGTTTGGATTCAGAGTTTTCCATCTCCTAGACCAGTTGCCATACCAAGGTTATTGAGACCAACTGCCCTATTTATCTATAGCTGGAGAAATAATGATTAGATTCATACCTTTCCTAATGGTATTTATGATATATGAAATGCAAACAGCCTAGTTAAGGAATTGAGGACAGTTAAAGTTGTTCTTTAAGACAATTCTGGATGATTGTAAAAAAAGTTAGTCTGGAGTATTGAGAGAAACCCTCTTACTGATGTCTGCATATATCTCAGCAAGTGTATATATTTCATGAAATGGTGATTTTAAAATAGAACTTGACACATCACAATTCAAAAACTCTGCCACAAAGAAGTGGCAAACTATGGAACACCATGCCCCAAACAAACAGCTTTGGCTATCTTTGGCAAGAAGACCTCAAAGATATATAACTAGTTTGAGGGCGAATCAAATATAATGACTTCTGACGCTGAGGCCAAGTGTGCTGTGCTGCCAACAAAAAAATCCGGATAATTCAGAGCTGCTAGAAGCAAAGTTCAACACACTGCCTAGCATTGTGCTAATGAAATACTAGACATAACTCAATGAGAACAGTTGTCATAACAGGAAGTATCAGAAGAATGTACAACAGCATCAAGAGGATACTAAGACCAACCTAAAGAAAGAGTGTCAACAACTTCTACACTGACAATGAAGATAAAGATAACATTATACAGTCTGTGTCAACACTGTATAGCAGGGAAATATGAACAACAGATGCTGGATAAAAGAGAAGACTCAGTATATTCCACTTAGAAAGCATCTGGTATATCCAGACAAAATAAAATATCCAATGCTGAAGTTCTGTACCACACTAGCCTTCCCAAGATCAATTATTAAGTCAGTTTCAGTATTGTCAGGTAGTCATTGATACGAGTGTTATAATAAAGAATCAATATTCCATTCATGGTAACTTTTCTGTATTTTTAAGAAAAATCTTGAAACCAAAAACATTTATAAAAAAAATAGATAAAACCTTCTCATGGTATCTAGTGAGACTAAGAAAAAATGTTGGCAATATTCAATTAATTTATTTGGGGGATAAATGGAAATTAAATTTGGTTACAGGAGTAGCATCAAGAGGTTCCCTGTCATAGGTCAGTGTTCAAGCTCATATAAAAACCAAGATTTCAAATGCAGGCTTTCCAAAACATCCTTTTGACTAATTACTGAGAATCTACAAAAGCAGTTCCTCTACATTTTAATAATAAAGCAAGAAAAGAGGCACATCCTGGTGCCTGCAGCAAAATTTAAATGTGATTTGGCAATTTTTTGCAGCCAAACACAAGCACATTTGTATAAATCTCACAGTTAAACACTGGCCTTGTACCACATTTCAATTATGTGGGATGAATAAATCTTTATATCTACATTTTAACTTGTATGGATTTACTTAACCAGTCCACCAAAATCAGGATGCAACAAGGTCAACTTCTAAACAGAGAATAGCTGGTTTGAATTCAATCTCCAAGACTGATTGCTATATCAAGGCTAAAGAACGTTATCTGCTCTACTATTTATTCATAGTTTAGGGGAGAAAGTATGGATTCATGCCTTTCCCAAGAACATTAGCATGAAGTGAAAATGCAGAGTCTGGTACTGAATTTGAAATTGGATAACCATGTCCATTTCTTAAGACAATAACCATTATATCACATGCCTCCATATTTTACCTTGCACAATAATGAGTTTAGTAAAACTTATAACATAATCATTTTTATAGAAAATTAATTAACTATGTGGCCTATCTCCTGCAGTACTAAGTTCAGTCTACTATCAATTGACTAAATTGAAAACCCATATCTTGACTATAATGTCTATTCTCTTCAACTATTTTGTTTTTTGCTTCGTTTCTGCCATTGATTGAAACCATCCAATATCAACCACCAACAATCTGCTGATTGATATCATCTCCACCAAGAAGTGAAAGGTTAATTATCACATACATATAGATATACAGCATTTGTCAGATTTTACACAGTAAAACACACACATCGAAGTTGGTAGGTTTGTGTTTCTGTCTGAGAATCACAGAAAAATAGAAAGGCTCAAAGATCTGATTTTTTACATGGTTTTTGATTAACCTCAAGTTCCAACATACACTATGCAAGGATGGCTTTTGAGATTATCTGAAGTGCCTGGAGATGACAAAATATACCATTTCTGTATAAAAAGGTGACAAAGAGATCTTGTAAATAGTGAAAAGGTCAAGGTCAGATCCATGTCTTTTTTACATGGCCAGTTGTATGTTAGATGTTTACAAGTAAATTATAAAAAAGGATTCAACATATTTGTAAAAGATGGAAGAATGAAAAATAGTATGTACAAAGAATATCTCGGAAACTAATAAGAATTTTTCTTTATGCTTAAAATTCTTTCTGAGTGTATATTATGTTTATATTTTTGTATCAATAAAATCAATTTAAAATATCAAAATTATTTCACTCAAACATTATCTTACTAATTTCTGATAATTTTCTTAACAAAAAGAAACAGGTCTTCCCTGACTCAAAACCTGAAGAAAATTATCCCATTTTATCATTTTAAATAAATCCCGTGCAGTGGATTGGCTGTTGCAAACCAGCAACACCCAGTCCAATTTGTAGAAATGAAGTCTATATTAGTCCAACTATTATAAAATTTAGAGTGCTTGTTAGTTTTGAACCACATCATGGCTTGATACTTGATGGAAAATATGATATTGAAAGAACTCTCTGATGACACAAGTCAACGTACATCACTGACAACATCTCCTACCTCCTAACACACTAGTTAAGAGTGTATATTCACAAGTATAACACTATTTTTTTCCTGGGTAGTATATGTTATTTCTTAAATGCTTATGCCATAAAAGTAGAGAAAAATGGTCATTATTCCTTTCAAAGTTGATGATTGAAATTTAGAAATTAACCAATTTTCAATGGAAAAATGTGCACATTTTTATTTATATAAAGATCTGGCCAAACAGAGCCAGAAAGATACTTTGATATAAATGATACAACTTATAAAAACAAGATTAAATCCATGTTTTTCTTTATGCTTAAAACTCTGTTGTGTATTTATATTCATAGTTTTGTATTTTTCTATAACACTTTCTGTATTTGTGTCTGTCTAAGAATCATGATAAAACAAAAAGCCACAAGCAGTCAATTTATTTGTATGTATATTGACTTAGGCTTCAACATAGACTATACAAAGATGACTTTTGAGATCATTTGAGATGGCTGAAAGTAATAGTAAAATAAGTTATTTTCGGCCAAATACAGAGGAAGAGCATTTTGATATGAAGTAACAAATCATCTCTTGACGTCATAAATGATAGGATGGACAAGGTCAGATCTATGTTTTTCACATGACCAATTTGTTTTTATAGTTTAATTCACACTGGGTACTTCAAAACTTTAACCATCTGCCAAATTAAGTGAAACTTTGGGAAGTTTTTTCTGGATAACTGTTTTAACTGAATGTTTAAATTTATTAAAATAAAAACTTAAATTTATTCAGAAAATGTTTTAGAAATAAAAGAAAGAAAGAAATTCCACATTTACAGTAAATATAAGTTTTATGCTTTTTATTTACCATATAGTAAGTAAATTTGGCGACCATAGTCAAGGGTGACTGGAAGGCTCCCTTTCCAATAGCTACTATACTATGGTGTAAGGGAGGGCACTACTCCATTCCCAGGATTGCTCCACTTTACCCTTGATCCTTACCTTATAATGTTGAGTGCTAAGCAAGGCAGAATCAAGTACCATTTTTTGAGTCTTTGGTATGACTCGACCTGGGATTGAAACCTGATCTCCCGGACCATTGGCGAACACTCTTCTTATTAAATTTGGTAATCATTAAGTAATTACTTATATAGAAAATGAATCAATTATGTTGTCCAGCTTGAACAGTATTAAGTGTGTACAGATATAGGCTAGATAGTGAAGATACTAGACTTAATATTACTTTGATAACAAATATCAAGGAGGTGCCCGTGGTGTAATTGTTATCGTCATAGGAAATGAACACGGCGACACGAGTTCAAATCCTGGACGAGACTGATTGCATTTCACATAGCACTAATACCCTTGGGAAAGGTATGAATCCAATTATTCTCCCTCCAGCTATGGGTAAATAGTAGGACAGACTAGGTTCTTCAGCCTTGGTGAGGCGACTAGTCTAGGAGAAGGAAAACTCTGAATTAAAACCTGTTAAATTCGCTTAAAAATTGACCTTGTGTCATATCCTGCCCGAGCGGAGGGGTTGGTAAATAGGATAACAAATATCAATCTGCAGTCATCTTTGTTGTTTACCTTCAGAGCCTCATTATCCGCATACTTACAGAGAACAAGGAGGATAACTCCCACATCTCCCTTCTCTGCATGCAGGTAAAGCTCTTTTGAGGAGTGAACAGCTCTTTAAGGCTTGCCCTGTAATATGGGAATAACCTAGACAAAGCCAGAGGAATCTTTGTTGCTATGCATAGTGAGTACTAAGGGTGCGTTAATGTGCCCCTCATAGAGTGCCCAATTTCTGTGGGAGGATCATCACTGGAAGAGTTTGGAGGGTTGAGACATGAGTGAAACATTACAGATGAGGCTTGTGAGCTCAAGTATCACACTGGGTATGGGAGTGGGCCTGGGTTTGAACTCAGACTTTGTAAGTGTAATCCTGCCTGATCCATCAACAGATTTAGTACTGATGATCCAAAACAGAGATGACTTTGCCAGAAGTGTTCCACTGGCAGTTGAGTTGATTTTGAATAGATACTATATCACCATTCTGTACAGGGCAGAGGTTATATGTTTACCTATTATACCTCTTCTTCATTTGTGCATAGTGTTGGTGGAGACTCTCCTCATGGTGTTGCACTGCAGTTATCTATTTACGGTGTGGCTTATAGAGGATAATCAGGTAGTTGCAGACTTGTTTGGGCCAGGTTAAAATTCATGTGTGACACTGCAAATCTGGGAGTAGAGCATCACTTGTCACTGAATTAATAGCAGGGGTGGGTAGCACCATCATAGGTTTAGGAAAGCATGAAACTAGTAAATCTACTTCGAGCAGGCAGATTTGCTGAAGCATAATACCTGTTTTGTGGTCCTTCCCTTTATTATCAACTTAACTGGTAGCCAAACTTGACATACCAAAGAGAATCCTCCCACTGCACAAACCCTTTTTTTTTTTTGAAGAGACTAAATTTCTCTCTGATAGTCTCATATGCCATAGATGTTTCAGTCTGCCAAGATTATATGGTTGCCCCCACTATCAGGTGGTGAGAATGTTGTTGGCTTGTCTTGGGTTTGAATGTTGGAAAAGTGGAATGAATGTTGCTGTTGCTTTATATGAAAGCATTGGTTTCTAGATTAAATGTTACATATGCAATGAGGTCATCCATAGTGGCTTCTTCATAATCAATGCTCCACATGGTACCTTATTTGTTCTCATTTTTTGACTGGCAAACCTTTACAAAGTGATTCTGCATGTTTGACTTCAATATTGACGTTCAAAGTCCTGCTACATCCTAGATGACTGATATTTTAATATGGTCCTGCATGTCTATTTCAAATTCTTAAAGATGGTTTACATTTTGTGGCTCGGTTTGAGCGGAACTAAATTTAGTAAACATTATAAAGTATTCATTTAGATAGAAAATTAATCAATTACGTAGCCTAATTTCACCAATGGTCCAGGAGACCTGGGTTCAATCCCAGGTCACATCATACCAAAGACTTTAAAAATGGTACTTGATACCTCCTTGCTTAACACTCAGCAATATAAGGTACAAATCAAGGGTAAAGTGGAGCAATTCAGGGAAAGGAGTAGCACCCTCCCCTACACCCTGCTGTAGTAGCTATTGAAAAAAGAGCCTGCTGGTCGCCCTCGACTAAGGTCACCAACTTTACTTATAAAGTAATCATTTTAATGGAAAATTAATAATGTAGTATGGCTTGAGTAGTACTGAGTTCTGACTGCTACGGATTGGCAAGATTTTAATTATCTTTGTTTAACTGTTGAAAAAGTATCATAGTAGTAGTAATAAAATTGGTATAAAAAACAGTTACTTAATGAAGATTAAACCCTTCCTAACATAAAATAGTAAATGTGTATAGCGACTAACTTTTGAACAAAAGAGAATTAGTTAAAACTAAAGATATTTTCATTTATAAGAATGAGAAAGACAGTTTGGAAAATCAGACGTTTCACTCAAGAGTCCAGCTTCATTCAAATGAATTCATAACCAAAAATAATTTCTTGTGATTCAAGGGAAAGAAACATGATATTTTGTTTAAATGTATCAGGTTTGGTTTGGTTTGGTTTATTTGTTTAATAGCATATCAACTCCCTATGAGTCATTCAATGCTAAAATTTTATTTATTTGTAAACGTTTAATTGTAATTAATAGCAACATTTTAATTTTCCATTTCACATTTTTTTGTTTATAATCATTTGTTTGCACACAGCTCTATACCAAGTATTCCTATCTAATACAAATAATTTGCACACATTTGTATGGTTTCAAGTATTCCTATCTAATACAAATAATTTGCACACATTTGTATGGTTTCAAGTATTCTTATCTAATACAAATAATTTGCACACATTTATATGGTTTCAAGTATTCTTATCTAATACAAATAATTTGCATACATTTATATGGTTTCAAGTATTCTTATCTAATACAAATAATTTGCATACATTTATATGGTTTCAAGTATTCCTATCTAATACAAATAATTTGCACACATTTATATGGTTTCAAGTATTCCTATCTAATACAAATAATTTGCACACATTTATATGCTTTCAAGTATTCTTATCTAATACAAATAATTTGCACACATTTATATGCTTTCAAGTATTCTTATCTAATACAAATAATTTGCACACATTTATATGCTTTCAAGTATTCTTATCTAATACAAATAATTTGCACACATTTATATGGTTTCAAGTATTCTTATTTAATACTAATAATCTATATACAATTATAGGGTCTAAAGTAAATATTACAATTTAACAATGATCATTTGTTTACATAGTTATATGGTTCCAAGAATTACTAACAGCGATGATTTGTAAGCAATTATATGGTTTCAAGTAACTAATAAAATTAATCCTTAATAAACAATAACAACTTCAAGTGACAATTCTTAATACAAATAATTTGCACACAGTGATATTGCACAAAGTATTCCTATTGAATACCAGTAAATTTTAAACATCTGTCTGGTCCACAGATGGGATCCTAACAGATACTACTACTACTAAAGGCATGCTTAGTGTAACAATTATCATCATAGGAAATGGAAAGGGCAACTAGACTTCAAATCTGGGATAAAGTTGTCTACATTTCATGCCTTTGGGAATAGCAAGAATCCATACATTCTCCTCCCTGCTTTTAGTAAATAGTAGGGCAGACTGTTTTCTTTAACCTTGATTAGGCAACCAGTCTAGGAGAAAGAAAACTGAATTCAAATCAGCTTTACTTCACTTAAAAATTGACCTTGTGACACAACCTGCCTGCTGTAGAGGGGTTAGGTAAATACATACTACTACTCCAGATCAGAGTAGGCCTGGGAGTAATGGCAATGAAGGGGTACTCCACATTCCTCATATCTCCAGGACTAGACCCTCGCAACCAGATAAAGTTTAGTGTTGTATTCAGGATGTCTGTATCAGATTTATTCTTTATTTCCTTTCATTTTTTGTTATGCCATTTAGCATCGCATATTCTTTGAGTATCATAGAATGAAAATCAACCATATTCTATGTCTTATGAAAAAAAATGGTTGAATAACCTAGCAACATAACCTTACAAATGTACACAAGAGAATGCATGGAAATATTTTCTCTTTCTGAAAAGAACTACCTTTTATTTTTTTGTTCCTTTATTTTTTGTACAACAACTTTTTTTCCATTGTTATTGAACAGTTTAATTATTGGTTTGTGCTGGTCTCAAAGTTACCAAAAGTCGACATTAGACCTAAACTAAACAATACTATTAGGAGGTTAAATTAGACCTGAAAATTGAAAAAAAAATAATCTAATCAGAATGGTGTCAATTGCTTCAAAACAAATAATAGGTACGTTATCTATTTTGAGTAAGCTCCAATATTTAACTAACCATAAACAAGAAAATTACTATTTTTTTTAGAACTCAACCTTTTTTTGTGAGTTGCTTCTGAACTAATTTTCTTGCTGAAAAAGAATCCAAGTATTGTTTTCAAATAAACATTGGTTTTCATTCTCACATTTCAAGAATTAAGTGTGTGATGAGAGGACATATGAAGGTATCAAAACTTGATTGAGAAACCGACTAAAAAAATGATACTAGTTCAAAAAAATGACTCGTGTATTTTTTTTCTGGAAAATAAAAATTACAAAATATAAACAGTATTTTTAACATCAAACATGTACAGATTTTCAAAAATATTATTATTATGCTCAGCCAACAGGGCAAAGACTGATGATTGTATCCGCAAGCAGAGAAGACAACCTCTTTTGAGGTGGGGGGGTAGGCTGAGGATGACACTAAACTGAATCTGGTGGTGAGGCTCTAGTTCAGGAGATCTGGAGAGTGTAGAGTACCCCTTTATTACCATTACTCCTAAGTCTTCTCAGACTCATAGTGGTAGTATTTGTTATGGATAAAAGAGATCTTGTTCAAAATCATTTGTATTCAATAAAAATACTACAAGCCATAAAACTACTAATTGTTTGTATCATTTAGTTACTTGAAGCTAGAATTGTTTACTAAGGATTATTATGAGTTACTAAAAACAATATAACTATGTGCAAACAAACAACTATTTTGAAATAGAAATAATAGCTTGAAACCTTATAATTAGTAGTAGTAGATAAAAATACTTGAAATCATACAACTATGTACAAACTACTTGCATTAGATAGAAATATTTGATATCATAAATGTGTGCAAAAAAACTTTCAAGAAATAACTACGCAAAATGTAAATATAAATGTACAATAAATGCAATTCCCTAACCTCTAAGCATAAAATAACCCAAGATGGGCAGACAAGTCATGAAAATCAATCAATCTATTATCACTACTACAGTTTTTTTAATGGGTTTTTTTTTCCGTTGGTGTTATTGCTTCTCATCACTTTTTAATCGGTCCATTTTTCAACAATTAAACAATGATCAATTAAATAGAAGGAAGATAAACATTTTTAACAAATATGAAATTGGAAAGGTGAGGCTAAGTCAGATCCATTTCTCAAGGGTTAAACTTTCATAGAGACACTAGAAACCATTCAACGACCAAAAATGTCTTAAATACCATTTTTTTTTCAATTCTTATGCATTTTGAGAATTTTTTCCACTGGTTATTTTAAATATTAGCAGGGACGAGCTCATAAGTGATGTACTCATATGAACCCCCACATATGGCTGGGCAAAAGCAGGACGACCAGCTCGAACATACAATCAGCAGCTATGCGAGGATACAGGATGTGGCCCTGAACACCTACCAGAGGCGATGAACGATGGGGAGAAGTGGCGAGAGAGGCTCAGGGATATCCGTGCCTGTGGCACAACATGATGATGATGATTTTAAATATTACAAGACTTTTTCAATTCAGCCCAAACCATCATATGAGGGTTGACTGAAAATTTTACAAGATACTCTCATGGAATGTGACCAAATGAAGTTTATTTTTCAACAGAGTCCCTCTTTCAGTCCACACACTTCTTCCATTAATGTTGCAGTGCTTGGATCTAATTGGTTAAAAAAAGTCATCAACAGGTGATATAAGATTACCCTATGAATATTTCAGCCCACTCTCATAGCAAAGTAACAACTTTTGATCATTAAAACTAAAGACCGCGAGTAAATTTTCAAAAAACTCAAAGAGTTAGGCAAAAGCTAAATAAGTCTATCATTAGATTCAATTAATGGTTTCATCCAAGAATCAAAGAAATTTTTATAACAACTATACATATTATTCTGTCAGTAATAATTGCTTTAATTCCTCACCAATGACAATCCCTTCCTTATTAGCAGCGTATTTCTTTCATAAAATACTGCTACAAAATGATCGTACATAAATGTAAGTAAAGTTGTAAATGTAAGTAAAGTTGTCTCCCTTTAGTCGAGGGTAACCCGAAGGCTCCCTTTTCAATAGCGACTACACCAAGGAATAGGGGAGAGCGCTACTCCTTTCCCTGTATTGCTCCACTTTACCCTTGATACGTACCTTGTAATGCCGAGTGTTAAGCAAGATAGCATCAAGTACCATTTTTTGAGTCTTTGGTATGACTCGACCTGGGATTGAACCCAGATCTCCCGGGCCATTAGCGAACACTCTAACCATTATGCCAGCTCAATTCTACCTTAATTCCTAACAAATGATAATATTTTTCAATGTACAACCAACTAATTGAGTGCCAAAATTTGTTAAAATTAGGCTTTAAAATTGTGAACTTCAGTAGTTTAAGACATTAATTTTTTTTTTTTCTTTTTTTTTTTAGAAAGGAGGTAACAGATTACACATTTCTTCTAAATTACATTTGCTTTTTATCCTACTAACAACATTTTTAAGTGTAAACAGATTAGAAGAGATCCTACCCTAATCACAAGGGACAAATTCATCCCCAGAGAGGCTTAACAATGGACCTTATAGTGAATCGAATAAAGTAGAGATACTTGTTTTGAATTATAAGGTTGGAAGGAAGAGACAAGAGAAGGACTAATTAGGTTTTAATACAGAGAAACTAATTGAGAAGAAACAATCAATTATGAGGATAGATTAATTCTGACAAATTAATCCAATAAAAGTTCATAGGGATAAGCATATGGGAATTGTCTCCACTTAATTTTTTACCTTGTTTCCCCACCCCCTCTCTAAATTCAAGCAATAAACATTCTTTAAAACATAGTATTACTTCTGTGAGATTTCTTTAAAAAAAAATTATATGAACCATATGCATTTAAGCATCATACCAAGGATAACCGTTTTTTAGGGGAGAGAAGGAAGGGATTCTGCCTGCACCTCTGTAAGGGATACAGTCAGATTATTCTCTGCTCCACCGACAGAGCAACTCTTGAGTGGGTTTTCAATCAATACCGATTGCAATTTGTAGATTCAGGAGTCAAAATGGTTTCAAGTAATTATTCTGATTTAATCGTAACTTGATGTAACAGTTGTTGTTGTTGTAGAAAATGGACAAGGTGACCCCAAGTTAAAATCCTGGACAACACTGTTTGCATTTCACATAGCCTAATATCCTTGAGAAAGGTAAGAGTCCAACTATTCTCCCTCCAGTATTGAGCAAATAGTAGTGTAGACTGAAATCTTTACCTTTGGTATGGTAAGAGACGGAAAACTGAATTCAAACCTGTTAGACTCCACTCAAAAATTAGACTTATGTCACATCCAACTTGTGCAGAGGGATTGGCTAAATACATATTCCTATTCAATAATAATCATTTACTTGTACCATTATATGGATTCAAGTGTTCTTATCTAATTTCCAAACAGATTTATCGTATAGATTTTGGAAGAAATATATATTATATATATATATATATATATATTGTAAGAAAAAACAACTACATAATACTTTTATTCTACAAAAAGTACAATTACTTTTCAAAAAGATATAACAGCAAAGAGAAATCCTGAAAATATGAGCAGGAAGACCCTGCGGCATAATGACTAAAGTGGTGAACTGCAAGATCATAATATGTAAGTTCAAACCCCAGTCATGCTATTACAATCATTTTTAGACTACTGACCTTAAGAAAAATATGAACCATTTTATCCCCCTAGCTATTGGTTAAATAATACCACAACTGTCCTTCTATTAAGATAACTTTAGCATTAAATAACCTACAAAAGTTAATATGGCATTAAGAAAGAAAGAATATATGCAATTTCAGTATACCATAAAAATCTTCAAAGTTGAGACTCAGTTCATTCTATAGTACCAAATACCCCTTTCAATTTCCTTTTTAAGCAATCCTCTACAGATCTACGCATTAACCAAATCTACAAAATTGGGGACATTTAGTAATAACAGAATAATGTTGATAAATTCCACCATATATTTAGTTAATATCATTGTATGTTGCCACTCATTGAATATTAAGCCATCATACTTCTTGTATTCCTTTTTTATATTTTAAATATGAGTGTAGAAAAAATATATAAAATTAAGGGGAGGTCATTTTTATATGCTTAAAACATTTAGTCCCATTTATTTACTACATTTACCAAACATTCTTTTCGTTTCTTGTTTTAAATGAGTAAATAATAAACATTTTGCAAACATTTATCACATCTACGTAGTTACTCGACCCCTTAGATATAGGCAGAATGTGACACAAGCTCATTCTTTAAGCAGAGTATAGTTGGTTTAAATTTTGAATTTTCCTTCTCCTAAACTGGTTGACTTACCAAAACTAAACCCAATCTGACCTATTTACTGATTCCTGGGAGAGAATAGATGGATTTGTGCCTTTCCCAAAGACATTAGTGTAAAGGGGAAATTTAATTAGCCTAATTAGGTCCATTTACCACAATGAAAACCATTACATTAAAAGTAGCTCCTTTATCACATGTAAAAAAAGTAAAGTTGGCAATGTAGTCGAGGGTGACCAGAAGGCTGAGATTTAGAAGGAACCACTGAACTTCATAATAGAAGATATATATGTAGACATTTTTTATTTTCCTTGGTTAAAAAACATAATACCATTTCCTAAAAGAATAACATTAAAATAGAATCTTCTGAAGAATCTGATCTTATATCAATCAAATAACCAAAGTCTGGTGATTTCATAACTATTGTGCTTGTGTAGTTATTTCATCAAATTGTCTAATTGTGGCAAAAATAGAAATAGTTTGACATCGTAAAAAGTAATGTTTGTCTGAAACCAAAACATTTTATGTAATATTAATGCCTTGACCTTAATATCAACAATTTTTATTAAGCTTTCCTGTCAAACTTTACTAAAGAAACTAATCAGTACACATTTTTTTCATGATCCCTAAAAAAAAATAAAAAAAAATGAAATAAAATCTTTTGACTTAACTAGAGGTGAGAAAAAATCAAATGTAGCCTTTCACAGTTTTGTCAAAAGATCAATTAAAATCTGAACCCTTTTACTTTAGAACTTGATATCCAGATGTATTTTCTAAGAAAGCAATCTCAAATATGTCATTAAAAAGTGAGTCAATTTTTTTTTTTCTTTTTAAATGATTTATATTGATTAGATTTGGACTTAGTTATTAATTAAAAGTTTGAACTTATGATTTTGAATCCAAAAAAGTTATTGAATGTGACCGAATAAATAGATAATAAATTTCAAAGTGGCCTTTAAACATGAAAAAATCCCACGCCTCTAGACTAGAATGAATTGAACAAGTTTAAATTCTGCTTAATTGTTGTTTCTTTTGTGGGGAGGGGTTAAGTCATTCACAAAAGATTAAAGAAATTACTAGAAAATAACTTTCATAAGTTTTACTTTTTATACAATTTTTTTTAATTAACTGTTTTGTCAGAATTAAAGTTGAAGGTCATAATGAATTGTATTTACCTGTATTTAAGACTAGACTAAAAAAAATTCATTTTTTTCTTTTTACACAAAGTTTTTATTTTTTCCCACAAGCCAAGTTGTGGGTAAAAAAATAAAAATAGACAGATTCAGAAGAAAAACAGCAACAATGTATCATAAAACAAAATTTATGGTCAGGCAGTGATACTTTTTTAAAAAATGAAAATGTAAATCAGTATTTGATGGTAGTAAAAAGAAAAATATCTCAATTTTTCATATATATATATATATATATATATATCATCTGTCACAATCATCTGGAATTTGAAAATATGAGTAAAGATAGGATTTATTTCAAATAATTTTTTTTTTTACACATAAAGGGTAGGGCATTGTGCAAACAAGGATTCTTAAACCTATCCTTTATGAATGAAAAGCTGACTTTTTCTTTTTTAATGATCTGACAACTGAAAAAAAGGCTTTGAATAACCCATCCATTTGTTTTAGTGTACAAAAAAATTGAGAGAGAAAAATATAATGCCCACTTTCACCATATAGATAAATATCAATTTCACTCATTTGCTGAACATTTAAGTTCAAAATTACATTTCAATTCGATACACTTCGGCCATATTATTATTGAGTTCGAGTCTCACTGAGTACCCCATGCAACTAAGCAAAGATTAGTATATAAAAATCCGGCCATATTCCCTAGCCCTAACCACTAAGGTGTTGACTTAGGGAGCAAATTGTAACTTTTGGACTTAGTTTTATGTATTTAGACAAAAAAAATTAAGCAAATAACTGAAACTTATTCTATTGGACGGTAAATGTAAGTACAACACACACATATATATATATATATATATATAATGTGTGTGTGTGTGTGTGTGTGTTATACTTACATTTACCATCCAATAGAATAAGTTTCAGTTATTTGCTTAATTTATATATATATATATATATATTATATATATATATATATATATGAATTAACGTGAATTTTCATAAATGAACTATTCTGTACAAGAACCAAATTTAACTTCTCTGAAGTTTAGTTTCCTAACTGTAAGGCAAAAAAAAGGTACTTGTCCAGAATATACCGCTATCCAGGTGAGGAAATAGCTTCAGTAATATAGAAAAAAATTTTTAAATGCTTATGTTCACCAATCAAGAGAAAGTTTAAGTCCTTTCCTTAATTTTTTTTTTTTTACCAAACAATTACATTTAAATCCCCCAAATTATATATCAGCCAAGTAGCATAAGTCCTTAGTTTCTTAGTCATGGGGGAGAGAAAGACTAAATATTGCCGTTGGGTGAATTGAAGACGTATTTGTGGGATTTCATAGTTCAGTTTTTTAAAAAAGAAGCAAATGACAAATTTAGTCTTACCTGGAGGGTGAAAGTGCATATATATATTAGTTTTTATTGCTTTTTTTTTTTTTTTTTTTTTTTAGATATTTTGGTATATTACAGCAAACATTACATCAGCGTGCAGCAAGAACCTTTCGTGGTGAAATAGTGTTTGCAAGCTGAATTAGCAGACCATTTTTAGTGAGTGTGATTCTCACTGGGTGCCCCATAATTTTGGCCTTGTGACACATCTGAGCTAACCTTAGTAAATAACTCCATCAGCTTGTTATTCTAGACAATAATCGGACATTCCTATGTAATCACCCCATGTTTTGAGCAAGTGGTATACGGAGATATTCTCTCGTTAGGGATTAAAATAAAGATTTCACAAGCTCAAGAAAATTATTTAAAGCGGGGAAAAAAGGTGGTATAAGTTTAATTAGTATCTGTTTTAAGGAAGGTTCACAGAGAAACTATCACTTTTCCTCTTGTAGTCGACATTGCTACGAAGAGTGTGTGCGTATATATATATATATATATATATATATATATATATCTTTAAGAAAACACAAAAACCGGTCACATTAGGATCATAAATTTATTTCCATCCTGTTATGGATTTTGTTCTGATGGAATTACTCCCAACTCCAGTTTAACTGGACCGAATAATATATATATATATATATATATATGTATGTATGTATGTATTATTCGGTCCAGTTAAACCTGTTAAAACACCGCTTAAAAAAATTGACCTTGTGTCATATCCTGCCCGAGCGGAGGGGTTGGGTAAATATGATTTTATATATTTATATATTGTCATCCACAGACAGACTGTTTCGTTATACATACATACATACATACACTTCGTTCTCGGTTGTTATAAAATTTGTTTGTTTGTTTGTTTGTTTTTTCCATGCTTTAAATTAACAAAAAACATGATTAGACTGACCGCACCAAAGTTGCGGAAAAACCCATTGCTTAAATTTGTGTTCATGTTTTTTTGGGGGTCTTTTTTGTTTTTTTTTGGGGGGGGGTCTTTTTTTTTTTTTTTTTTATATGTGTTTGATATTTTTTAAGGAGAAGGTAAATACAACACTCTGCAAAACTGGGGATTTTATTTTTTTTTTTTGGCGGTGGGTATGGAATAAACACACACAGATCGGTGAATAATGCTATTTTCTTTACAAAAAAAAAAACTGGAGAGGATAACGAAAAAAAAAAAACAATTACCTCGTATCCAGTTAAGTAGGTTGAATTTAAGCATAGTTTTAAATATCTTTAGCAAAATAAGCATAAAATTCTTATTGCAAATAAATTCTTACTTAGTTCTAAATCCCGCAGTTCCATAATCAATGTATCTGTCGCTTTTCCGATTGTATTTGGTTTTCGTCAAGTTGGTAATGTGAACGAACGACGTGTCCATGTTTTGGGCGCTGACAGCTATAATAAGCGATTACTCTTGCCTGGCACCTTTTAATCTCACTCTCTCTCTCTCTATCTCTCTATCTATCTATCTCTATCTCTCTTTCCCTCTCTCTGTATATCTATATATATTTATATCTGTATGTGTGTAAATATCGTTTAGTTATGCCTGGCAAATAGTAGTCACTAGCCAAACTCAAATTGTTAGCCTAGCAATAGGTCATCTACATTTATGGCTTTGTGCCAAAAGAAATTAAACTAAATAAACTTAAGGTTGTTATGATTTAGATTTAATTATTTTATTTTGTTGAATGCTATCCGTCCGTTTGTAGAATATTTCAGCTTGGACGTTTCAGCAATACTGTTTTTAAAGACGAAAAGATCTTACTAGATTTAATTTAAAATGAAATACAATCATAATATATAAATTGAATGCATCATGTTTTTTTTATGTTTTTGAAACTTTTTACAACTACCTTTCGGAAGGCGCGACGTAGGAAATGGAATCTGCGACCTGAGTTCAATTCCTTGACAAAGCTGCTTGCATTTCATTTCACGCTAATTTTCTTAAGAAAAGCATGAAACCATCTGTCTCCACTGTCCCTGGTATGGGTAAATAGTAAGACAGACTGGGTTCTTTAACCTTGGTTAGGAAACCGGTCTAGAAGGAAAACTGAATTCAAACTAGCTTTTCTTCTCTTTAAAATATTGGCTTGAATTATATCCTGCCCCAGGCAAAGGGGATGGATAAATACACGCATACTACTGTCTTTAGTTTATATATATATATATATATATATATATATATATATATATATATATATATATATATATATAATATATTGAAGAGTGTATATTTAGGCCGCTAGTTATTATTCAAGTAAGTTTTGTTAAACACGATGGAATTATTTTTAATTTTCTTTTTCAAAACTCCTTGTTATTTTTTTAATGTCGGGATCTAGATAGTAAAGGAATTGTCCCTTATCTTCTGCCCAAGCGCTTTCGACCATACTTTTGGTTGATATCAGAGTTAGTGTAGTGTTGAGTTGATAGTTGAGTTTTTACTGTTTTAATAATTTGTAGCATTTTGTTTTGAACTTGTCAGTTGGAACGTTTTCAGCGTTTTGTTTTAAAATGTTCACTTAGTAAAAGGTTTACTAATAGAGTTAGTGATTTTTAGTTATTAAAAATATTTGATATGTTGGTGCTTGTGTTAAATGCTATTTCATATATGTTTGTTTTGTTTTGTTTTGTTGGATTTTTTTGGGGGGGGGGTTGGCATATTGCTTCCAGAAATTGTTATTGTCTTTTATTATTGTTTTTATAAATAATTATTGTATTATCTGTGGGAATCTTCCTTACATCGGAAGATATAAGTTGGTTAGTGCTATTGTTGTGTTTTATAATTAAATGGTGTTTTATGGCACTATTTTCTGAAAGGTCATAAGTAAGACAACGAGATAATGTTATGGTTGTCTAGCCAATGTAAGAATTATTTTGTTTTTTTTTGGAAGGCACTCTCGAAGTGGACATATAAATTCATAAACTACATTGGTTTGGTTTAGGTATATATTAGCTTAATTGGTTTTATTCTTAACGATTAGGTTTGATGTTTTAAATTCAGTGTAGTCGATGATAAGTTTTATTTGCTTTTGTTTTTCGATAGGTTTAATGTGTCTTTTTATGATGTTGGTTATTGCTTGTTTGTTTAATTTGTAGTTATAGTGGATTTAATTTCTTTAACATAGATTAATTCTGTTAGTGTTGTTATTGTTGGTAGTGTTATTATTTTTGTGGATGTTTTGAAGATATAGTTTTATTTGTTGATCAACAAGTTTATTAGTAAAATTTTTATTAATAAGGATTTGTTTTATGTTGGTAAGTCCTTTGTAAAATACTGTCTGAGGAGATGTACAATGGTCTATAAATTAAGATTTTTATAATTGCTATTTTATATTTTTGGTGACATTCACTGTGGTTTGTAATCTCCAATAATTTTTGTTTGTTTAATGGGTCCAATTTCTGTTTTATTGTCTGTGATAATTTTGTTGATGTGTTTTTTAAGTTGGTCCGTGAGGTTTTTTGGTGAGATTTTTAAATTTTGCTTAATCGTTGAGGATATGTTCATTTTTTTTCTCGTAGTCTGTTTTATTTAATAGAATGTAAATATTAGTCTTGTCACCGGTACGGATGGTAATGCCCGGGTTGTTAAACAGTTGGTTTGCTTCTTCTTTTAGTGTTGGGGTCTATAGCGGTTCGGGAAATTGTTAATTTCTCTAACACTATATTTTTTAGGCAACACAAAATGAATGACGAAACTTTTCTTTAACAACACAACAATTAAAGTTTTTATTTGCAGCTTTGAATATGGTTTGCTTTTGGTGCTGCAAGACTCGCGGAGTTTAGGCTTGTTAGTGTTGGAGACGAAATGGCGTAGCGGGATGTTAATATGGCAGCGTGTGTTGCGGGACGTGTGAGGGATTGTGTTTAGAGTCACCGTGTAGTTTTGTATCTGGTATTTGGAGGAGAGTCTGCGTTGTCTCCATGTGTAGACCAGAGGTGAAAAGGGAACTAGTGTCGAGAGCGGAGTTACGCTCAGATCGACATAGCCAATTTTGGGGTGACACAAAGTTGGGCCTGTGCGAGGCATGTTGTATGTTTCTAATTTATGTTCAACTGGGAATCCTCGTAAAGAATCCATAAATTAGATGGTTTCCTCGTTGAGTGTCCATGTTGCTGCTGCTGGTGTTGCTATGCTAAAAAGCATTGCCAGGCAGGGACGACCAGAGGAACGTCTGTTCTGGTCGCCGTCTCAAGCCAAAAAGAGTGGGTTTGGCCGCTCACCCGTTTTGCAAGCCGGAAATGAAGGTCCGGGCTGAATAGGATAAGTCATCCTGATTGGGTGAAATTAAGTGTTGAAATAAATTGAGCGCCAAACCAAAATACGAGATTTTCCTCTTCTCTACAGGTCTGTGGTTTGTATTGGTGTTTGAGGTTGAAATGGTTTTTGCTTCCTTCAGCTTTTAGTAAGTTGCGAAGGTTTGACTGTATAGTAATTTTACTGTTATTTTGTTGGTCCTGTATTTGGTTATATGACATTTCAATTTTGGTGACAAGACCAATATTTACATTATATTAAATAAAACAGACTACAACAAAAATTTGAAAATGTCCTCAACGACCAAACAACATTTTAAAAAACTCACCAAAAACCACACCGACTAATTTAAAAGACACATCAACAAAATTACCCATTTAAAAAAAACAATTGGAGATTACAAACCCGGATACACATATGGTAAAATAAAAACCTACAAACAAGGTAACCCAATTAAACCAATTATTTCACAGATTCCTACTCCCGTATACCACTTATAAAAAATCCTCAACAATATAATAGTACCATATATCCCAAATAAATATAGTATCAAATCAACACATGAATTCATATAAATTCTAAACTCTACCCCCCCACCACCACCACCACCACCAACAAATGCATAACGGCATCACTTGATGTCGAAAATCTTTTTACTAACGTTTCAATTCACGAAATCATAAAAATAATAATAGAAAACGTCTATAATCATCCCTCGATTCCCCCTCCTGAGAGAATTCAAATATGCAAGATATTAGAAACGAAATATGCAAGATATGAGAATTCGTGCTCAATTCAAAAAACATGTTAGGTTTAAGGTCTTAAATTATAACAACCAACACTCGAAAAGTTAACAATTTATCCGAATGTTAGTCGCTATAAAGTACAACTCTACCCAAATCAAGTAAACTTTATTCCTGCCCAGCCCAAGAAATTATCAAGCAGTTACTGTCAGGCCAAACAGAGAGAGAAAGAAAAGTATAAAAATAAAGGAGATAAAAAGGGGGGAAGGGAAGATTACTTTTGTTACCCGAAAGAGAAGCGTATCTATATTTCTTAAAAAAAAAAAACAGTTCCCACAAAGTAATTTTTTCAAGAGAAATAAACTTTAGCGGGAATTAAATTGTTATTATTTTTAGCGAGTGAGAAGTTTGTAACGTGTTTCCTCGCTAGGTTGGGAGAAATAAAAGAGGATGAAGAAGTAAGAAGACGAAGATGCCGTTAGCTTTTACATGAATGTTTTAATGATAGCATGGAATATAGAGTTTGTGCTTGTGCTGCAAGCCTCGTGGGAAAGGAAAGAAGTAAGTGAATGGTTGAAAGTTATGATAGAGTTGAGAATAGCAGCGTGTGTTGTTGGACGCGCAAGGGAGGTACGTTCGCAGAATGTAGCGAAAGTCATGTTTGCCGTTTGAGGAAATCGTTGGAGTCACCGTGAGTTTGTGTTTCTGGTGGTTTCGGGGAGAAGCGTATGGTCTCCAGAGAATGTTGCCCAGAGGTGAAGTAGTCGCTAGGTGCCGGAGCAGAATTAGACATCGCAATCAACATAGCCAATTTTGGGGGTGAAATAAAGTTGTTCCTGTGTGTGGCGTATAGAATTTATCTAATTCATATTCAACTGGGATCCCTTGGCCCAAGAGAAATAGACGCAAGGGATCCATAAATTTGATAGGTTCCCTCACTGTTGTTATATTTTGACCTTCGCCCCGGTCCAAAAATACTATTCCAAGGTGATACACCGGAAGGAAGTGACACATTCCAATGGCCAGTAATCGAAAGAGATCGCGTGGGCGGATTAAGGCTTATGATATGGGACAAGGTTAAGGTCCCATTATGCCACTACAGTGATGCACCGGAAGAGAGTAACCTCTTAACTGCATGACAGTTATTTCCGCTTGATGACGATTAAACATCCGATTTCAAAGATCCAGTAGGCGATCGTGTGGGCGTTGAATTATTATTTAACTCAGTTGAGTTTGGGGTGCCAAAGCAGTTGCCAGCAGACTTCCAGAGAGTTAGAGACCAGATGTGGTAGGGAAAGCCACACCCGACCGAGGGGGCTCTCGGAAAAGCTCCGATGGAGTGGACCCCAAGACCTCTGGTTGAGCATCTAAGAGAACAAGAAAGACACAACGTGACGGTCATAACAGTGGGGTCAAAATATGAAGTTTATGTTCGGTCTCCAGCACCCTCTCACATGCAAACCTTGAACAACCCTTTCGAACCATTGCAATAAAGTGAGAGGTGAATATTTTTCTAAAAAAGTCTTCTTGTGTCTTCCTTCCTGCGTCTTTATCATGCGTCGTTTATTACTGCGTCTGTTATCATTGCGTCGGTATGTATCCAGTATATATATGTATGCAACACTGTGTCCATGCTGCTGCTTCTGCTGCTATTCGAGAGCAGGCAGATGAGACGTCTGCACTGAACGAAGTTCTTCAGCCAAAGAGAATGTTTGACGGCTTTTCCCCCGTTTGTGCTGCCCGGAAAGATGCTCCGTGATGAATAAGATAAGTCATCCCGATTGGGTGAAATTATGCGTAGAATTAAATTACGCGCCAAACTAAAATACGAAAATTCCTTCTGCTACAAAACTTTACAAAATCCGGCTTTGCATAAGGTAACAAGAATAACATATATTCAAATAACGACAATATTATAACCAAAAAGAAAGAAAAAAGATAAAGAGAAATACAACGACTAACTTGCTCGAAGCCATGCCGTCAACCACCAACTGTCAGTTTAACTTTTGTTAATGATAAAATACCTTTCTTTGGTATTTTATGTCAAAGTTCGTTCAGAAGCCAATTCTTAGAGTTTATTCTTCTTCACAGCGTTTCCTTCTTGTGTAGAATCAACCTTGACAACCGTATTCTTCTAGTTTCCTGTGCAGACTTGTTGAAAATGAAGTTTACTATTTCTTTAAGTGAACTATGAGTAAACTACCGCTTCCTCTAAGATGAATATCTTTCGTTTCAACTTGAATTTTCTTCTGTTGAGCCTACAGAGGCTTTTACCACATTTTCTGACCAGAGCTAACCACTTTCTTTGTTGATAAAAACTCCAGTAATACCGCCTCCAGAACTTAGAGTCAACTTTCTTTGGAAGGAGACAGCATACCAAATCATAAATAGCCTGCAGTAGGCTTATTGTTTTTACAAGTAACAATAAAAACCCTATAAGGGTTAGCCTATAGAAACTAAATAGGCCTATTTGCTCAAGCTATCTTGCTTAAGAAAAAATCTGCCTAAAGTTTAAAGCAAACAAACCAGAGTTCGCAAAGCAAAAGGAGTGTAGCAGAAGGAATTTTCGTATTTTGGTTTGGCGCGTAATTTAATTCGACGCATAATTTCACCCAATCGGGATGACTCATCCTATTCAACCCGAACCACCTTTCCGGGCAACAGTAATTGGGAAAAGCCGTCAAACACTCTCTTTGGCTGAACAACTCCGTTCAGTGCAAACGTCCCACTGGCTGTTCTTCAATAGCAGCAGCAGCAGCATGGACACAATGAGGGAATCTATCTAATTTATGGATCTCTTGCGTCTATTTCTCTTAGGCCAAGGGATCCCAGTTGAATATGAATTAGATAAATTCAATACGCCACACACAGGAACAACTTTACATCACTCCCAAAATTGGCTATGTCGATTGCAATGCTGAATCCCGCTCCGACACCTACCGACTACTTCACCTCTGAGCAACATTTTTTGGAGACATTCACGCTTCTCCCCGAAACAACCAGAAACACAAACTAACGGTGACTTCAATGTTTATTTCCTCAAACGGCAAACATGACTTTCGTTACATACAGCGACCATACCTCCCTCGCACATCCAATGACACGCACTGCTTTCTCTACTCTCTCATAACTCCATTTCATCTATTTACTTCTTTCCTTTCCCACGAGGCTTGCAGCACAAACGCAAACTCTATATTCCATGCTGCCATTAAAACCTTCATGTAAAAGCTAACGGCATCTTCGTCTTCTTACTTCTTCACCCTCCTTTATTAACAACAACAATTAGCGAGGAAATAACACACGCATATAAGAATACATTTCTTCGCCCAAAAACAACAAACATTCCTCTCGCTAAAGGAGTGAGCCCAGAACAGCTTCAGCTTGTGCTGAAAAAAAAAAAAAAAGAGTGAGAGAACCCTTGTGGGTCTCAATTAAATAACAGTAAGGGCAGGGGCTAATGGCACAACTTCAAAACAGCCAATCATATTCGAGGAGATATTAACAGCTGAATTTACACTTTTCAACACCCCAGCTATACAATCAAAAATTCTCAAAAAACTCCTCCTTACCTGTACTCCAAAAGTCCCATTCTATGAGCCTTCCGGCAACATATATATACAAATTGACACTATTTTCATGGGGTCGTCCCTTGGCCCTACCATTATCAAATTCTAAATGTCCCACATAATTCCACCCTACTTAACTATCCCATTGAATGTTCCCCAAAATATAAAATAGCAATTATAAAAAAAAATTAATTCACAGACCATTTTACATTTCCTCATCTAAGACAATATTTTACAAAGAACTTACCAACATAAAACAAATCCTTATGAATAAAAATTTTACTAATAAACTTGTTGATCAACAAATAAAACTATATTTTCAAAACATTCACAAAAATAATAACACTACCAACAATAACAACACTAATAGAATTAATCTATGTTAAAGAAATTAAATCCACTATAACTACAAGTTAGACAAACAAGCAATAACCAACATCATCGACTACACTGAATTTAAAACATCAAACCTAATTGTTAAGAATAAAACCAATTAGGCTAAAATATACCAAAACCAAACCAAACCAATGTAATTTATAAATTCATATATCCATTTCAAGAGTGCCTTCCAAAAAGCAAAAATAATTCTTACATTGGCTATACAACCATAACATTATCTCGCCGTCTTACTTATCACCTTTCTGAAAATAGCACCATAAAACAACATTTAATTATAAAACACAACAATAGCACTAACCAACTTACATTTTCTAATGTAAGGAAGATTCCCACAGATAATACAATAATTATATATAAAAACAATAATAAAAGACGATTACAAATCCTGGAAGAAATTTGCATAAAAATTTTAAAAAAAACATAAACAAGAAAGCATTAATACAGGCATCAACATATTAAATATTCTTAATAACTAAAAATCACAAACTATTAGTAAACCTTTTACCAACTGAACATTTTAAAACAAAACGCTGAAAATATTCCAACTAACAATTTCAAAATAAAACTCTACAAATTATTAAAACAGTAAAAACTCTATCGTCAACTCAAAACTACACTACCCCAGATGACGACCAAAAGTATGGTCAAATCACTTGGGCAAAAGATATGGGACAATTCCTTTACTATCCCAATTCCGACACTAACTGAATAACAAGGAGTCTTGAATAAATAGAATTAAAAATAAAAAATGATAGCATTCCATCATGTTTAACAAAACTTATTTGACTATATATATATATATATATATAGAGAGAGAGAGAGAGGGCTCTTCAGGTGGTATAATGGTTTGCGAGCTAGACTAGCAAATCTACACAAGTGAGCTCGAGTCTCATTGGGTGCCTCATCCATACGGCTAAGTAATGGTTTGCGAGCTAGACTAGCAAATCTACACAAGTGAGCTCGAGTCTCATTGGGTGCCTCATCCATACGGCTAAGTGCAACATCTACATAAGCTTTTTACTTAATGGTTAGAATGTTTGCCAATGGTCGGAAGGACCGAGGTTCAATCCCAGGTCAAGTTAGACCAAAGATGCCTCCTTGTTTCAAACTCAGCATTATAAGGTATAGATTAAGGGTAGTGGAGCAATCCAGGGAAAGGAGTAGTGCCCTCCTCTACATCTTGGTTAGGTACTATTTACCAACCCCTCCGCTCGGGCAGGATATGACACAAGGTCAATTTTTAAGCGGAGTTTAACAGGTTTGAATTCAGAGTTTTCCTTCTCCTAGACTAGTTGCCTCACCAAGGCTGAAGAACCTAGTCCGTCCTACTATTTACCCATAGCTGGAGGGAAACAGGTTTGAATTCAGAGTTTTCCTTCTCCTAGGCTAGTTGCCTCAACAAGGCTGAAGAACCTAGTCCGTCCTACTATTTACCCATAGCTGGAGGGAGAATAAGGGGGTTCATACCAAGGGTATTTGCCCGAAAGTGAACATAATAGCGCGACTGGAGTACGAACTCGCGTACTACGATTCCGCAGTTCATCGCTTTAACCATTACACCACGAGGACACCCATCTTGGTTAGGTAGTTATTGAAAAGAGAACCTTCAGGTTACCCATGACTACAGTCAGCTAACTATATATAATTGGGTTAGATCTTCTGAGTTGTTTTTTTTCTAAAAATGTTATTTAAAATGAAATAGAATCATAATCTATTGCAGGACAACTGTTATAAACTAACCCTTCATTTGATTTAACCTCATACATATTTGCATAGCATCACATGCAAGAAAAATAGAGGAAGGAATAAGGTTAGTGCAAGTATACAATGAATTATTAAACTCTCTTTGAGAATTAGTATGTCCATTCAGAACTTCATAGGGTATCAGTCCAGAATCCCTTCTCAACCTCTTTTTGTCTTTGTTCTTTCAACAGTACAGCGTTGTCTCTGACCTTATGAGGGAATGGTAAAGCCACATAGTTATATCATCTCCATTTGTCAAGTAAGCTTTTTATTATTTTGTTCTCTGTCTGCATATTGCTTGTTCATGTAGACATCTTTTGGCTTTGTTTTTGAACTGGAGAGACGTTATCTCTGCCCAACCAGGGAACAGTAATGGCTTTTTGACTTTCTCTCAACTTGGTCTTTTTCTGTTTTTGTACCCCTTCTACATACTGCTTGTTCAAGGAACAATATATATTTATTTCTAGCTGTTAGATACATTCATGTATTCTTTCTTTTAATACCACTGGTATGTATATTATGTATATAAAAGGTTAAATGTTCTTCTTTGTACAAATCCGTTTTTCTTGTTTTTCCTATTGTTCTGTTAAGCATTCTTATCTTACAGATACACAAATACTAAAGTTGATACTTGGTGAGGGTTGACTTGTCTAAATATCTTCTCTACCACCAAAAATACCAATAAAATAAACAAAGAGATAACACTTTACATTAGAAATTTTTAGGCCATCAAAACGTTTTAAAAAATAATGGAAAATGCTTGGAATTTTTTTCAATTATAATTTTTTTATGCTTAAAAAAAAGGTTGGAGAAAATTACCAGGATCATTAAATAAGTTTCCAGACTTTTTTCGTATGGGCACTTTTATTGATTATACACACATGAAACTCTAGTCCCCTTCAAAGTAATCTACTCTGGCTGCAATGCGTTTGTTGTACCATTACAACAACTTCTGGAAGGCCCCATGGAAGTCCTCTTGTGTGAGTGTGTCAATGGCCTTCCTCACAGCCTTTTTCATCTCCTCAATTGTCTCATAACAACAGCCTCTGAGCTTAGGGAATAACCAAAAGTCACAGGGAGCAAGGTCTGGACAATAGGGACGCTGAGGAACTGTCTTGATGCCCATCTTGGTCAAATAGTCTGTGACAAGGCTGGAGATGGGGACTTGTCTTGGAGGAAATGCCACTGACCCAATATGAAGAGTGCTGACCACTTCTGACGGAATCTCTTCCTGAACTCCTTTAAAAGCTCAACATAGTAACCCTAACCCTAACCCTTTGGCCAATCAACTGTGGTGTATTGACTTTCTTACTCCTCCCACACCTCTCATCATCCCTCACAGACTCTCTGCCTTTCTTTAATCTCTTATGCCACTCAAAAACTGATGCTCGATTCATGCAAGATGCTCCAAAAGCAGTCTGAAGAATTCCATACGTTTCTCTGGCATTTTTTACAAGTTTAAAACACAATTTTATTGCATATCATTCTTCTAAAGTGTCCTCACGTCAAGATTTCATTTTTGAAATTCACCAGCTGTGACAATCAGGCTTTAGTAGGGTATATTCCAATTGCTGCTGTAGCTGTTCATTTGAAGCTGAAATCATAAAAATTGGTCAGTCATCTCATAAGATGTATAGTAATAACATACTAAGTTTTCAAGAGTCTACGACAATTTTAAATGCCTGTACAAAAAAAGTATGGAAACTTATTGAATGCTCCACATATCTTTGTAACAAGTACTAAGGAGTATATCTTGCTAATTGTTGGAAGGATGTTTTTTTTAGGCTTGTTTGTAGAGAAAGAGGCAAATTTCTTTTCTCTGTTTGACAAGCAAGAGAGAGAGAAAGTGAGAGAAAAAGAAATACCAAAGTTGTATAAATAAGGACAACCAAGAGCTAATTGGACCAATTGCTCTCAGTTAGACCCTGCGCCGACAGTGACCCGGCAGTAGTGTAATCTACACTTGGCTTGTCAAGTACACATAACAACACATTGCAATGTATATGTTCCCAATTGGGTCTAGCACCTCCAAAGGCAAGCCCTATATATAAATGACATGAAATAAAGTTGGAAAAAAACAAAAAAAAAGTATTTGCACCAATAATATATGGAAATTTATTGAATGAAAGTGACAAAGGTTGAAAAGAAATATCTGTGATATTAAGAGGAAGGTTTATATGTATGTGAAAAAAAACTTTTGGGATAACTTACCTTGCCTGACAAAAAGTTCTGCTATTGGGCGCTAGGTGAGACAAAGTATCAATAGTTCTGCGATTGGCCACAAGATGGTATAGCCAAAGTAGTAAATAACTCAAGCACGCCAAAGTCAAAATCTCTTTCCCATGTGATGCTCAGCCAGCACGTACACGTGCACTTGTTTCCACAACTGGCAGCCACAACAACCTTTTGTCACATAATACATGATAATATTTCTTAAATGTGTAAGTCAAAATCTCTTTCCCATGTGATGCTCAGCCAGTACGTACATGTGCACTTGTTTCCACAACTGGCAGCCACAACAACCTTTTGTCACATAATACATGATAATATTTCTTAAATGTGTAAGTCTTAATTCAAAACTTCTATTTTCTCTTATATGTAAATATATTAAGGGGTCAACACCTTATACTAAAGACTCTTTCAACCATCTTTGGACATTTCTTAACAAACATTTCTCATGTACTCTTTTAGCATTTTATATCATTTTTGTATTCATTCTTTCAAGATGGCTCTGGTAATAAAATGTTGTTATTAATTTATCATGAATTGTTCTTGCATATATATACCACACAAAAATATAAGATATTATGTTTCATCTGCTACAAGTAGTTCAAATTGTTTTCTCTCATTCTAATAATGTTAGCAGGATTTATGGTACCCTGATATAGCAGACAAAAGATGACAAACTTCACTCATCAGTACTATACTCACTGCTACAAGGCACAAAAATCTCATCCTCTTGTGTTGCATTGAACATGACTTAATAAAATAGTACACAGCATAAAATGTCCTAAGTGATTGGCTTACTCACTGACATATATAATGACTGCATACAACTTGTTACGGTAGCACCATGAGGCAAAAAATGAGGTAAACAGCTCGACTGGTAAAGAAGTTGTCTATTCGCAATGGGTCTTCGTTCCTTCTTTAAACCCGTCTTTGACCCTTCTTTCACCATGAAACTAAAAACAAAATAGAAAACAACTTCTGTAATCCCTTTCACACAGATCAATAATTTGGGCAAATAAAGATACAGTGTGATTCCTACCTCTGTTCGCCTCAAAGAATGCCCCCTTCGCAAAGTCTAAAATCGCAGCTGTCAGGCAACACGTGTGTTCTGCTCGGAGAAATGGTAATAAAATGCTCGACCCCTTCTGACAGTGTCACATGTGTGACTGGTCGGTGTACAATGTTAATATGTCCCCAACTCTGGCTTGTACCAAACAAGGGGGATAGCTCCCACATTTACACAACTATTGAATTAGATGGTTTGAAGGAGGATATTTAGATGAGTCCCCACTCACAGAGGTCTGATATTGGCATCAGTCTATGCTATGATATATGAACACTGAATAAATCAAAGAAAAGATAAGATAAACTCATTTAAACATATAGGAAAATCTCATTCATTCATAATTGACATACGAAGAATATTGACAAGAATATGCAAATGTGTCTCAGTGGATAAAAAATCCACATTTGGTTCCATTACCATCCACTATACGTATAAAAGGGGTACACAAGGAGGAAGGGTGAAACAGTAGCTATACAAAATCAGTTTAACTACCGGTGAATCCTTACAAGTAAAGTAATTTCGGTCCTTCCTGAATATCAATACCAAGTCAGAGTTGATGGATAAGGCAGAATTACACTTAGAAATCACAGCTTCTTATGGAAAGTGAAATTTCAAACCATGTTCACTCTCTTATCAAGTTCACTGCCAGTTATGCATTCCAGTCCCCCAAACACTACCAGCAATGACACCCATGCAACAGTTAGACACCTCACAAGAGGTACTTTTACCTCATTGTGCCTTCCATACACAACGCAAGCGATCAAAAGCTCTTTGAGCCCAATCCAGACTACTCCTGCATAACATTGTGGGCCCTAAAGAGCACTCTGCCCTTCATAGGGCTTTGTCTGTATGCAAGAGAAAGAGAAGGAAGATTCAGGAACAAAAGGGAATTATCTCCCTTATTCTAAATGGCTGTATTTTCATTGAAGTATTAATAACATTGCAGAAAAGATGTGTATTGTGTGGACTTCATCTACTTCAACCACCAATATTCTACACTCCAGTCATGTAGAGTCTAACATACTGCACTGTGATATAATCAGCAAGTTTGAACCCCAATCACACTATTATGGTTCCATCTGGATGAATACCTTTAGCAAAGGTATGACCCTCCTTATCCTTGCCAGCTTTGGGTTAAATAGTTCCATTACAGTCTAACTTGGATGGCTTTGGCATTAAATAACCAACAAAGGCTGATATGCCATTAAACTAAAAAAAAAAAAAAAAAATTAACCAAAAACCTTGATGCAGCAATGTTCCAGTCACAGAGATTAAAAAAGGGATATGCAAGAAAAGTTATGAGAGTTAGAATGAAAAAAAGTTATGAGAGTGGGAGAATGAAGAATAAACAGGGATGAGTGAAACTCCAGGAAAAGCAGAGGTGCTTCAAACAAACAAACCTCACTAACTTCATATTGATACCCCACTTTTATTTGTTTCTTTCTTTCGCTTCTAATAAGCTTTCAAACCACAATAAAGTATTCATATTTAATACAAATACACAGTTGTATGGTTTCAGGTATTCCTATCTAATACTAAATACCATATGATTTCAAGAAATTATATTGATTTAATAACAGTCATTTGTTTGCACAGTTATATGGTTTTAAGTAACTAAGAATCCTTAGTAGACAATCATAGCTTCAAGTAACTATTTCTGATATAAATAATTGACAATTACATGGCTCCTAATATCCCTATCAAATATGAATAATTTTTAAAGAGATCTATTTGACTCATAAATGGAATCCTAACAGGTACTGGCTCTCTGGGTCATGTGACACTATGTAGGTGGTCCACCAAGCAGACGATCCCTTTGTCTGTTTTGGCGCGAAACCAGACAAAGGGTTTGAACTTGAGATCTTGACGCGACCTGAAGTAGGAAGGGAACGCCAGGCAGTTGGAAGAAGGAAACCACAGAAGGAGTTGGCAACAGGAGACGCAGTTGGGAGTCGATACCAGATAGTAGAGGATACCAGTCGGCATGAGATAGAGTCCAGCAGCAGTGAGGGAAGACCAGTCAAGATGAGTTAACACTCCTCGTGGTTTGTAGAATTTTCACTATAAATCCATGCTAGCGTTAGTCTACAGATGCACAAGTGTCACAGAATCACCCTTCTTGCACTTGAGTTAACCCACGCCCTTGTTTGTTCTTTGTTCTTTTTCTCCTGCTCCCTTGATTGTATTTCTTGTGGCCAGGAAGAAATGTGCGATACCCCTATCGGAACCACTAGATGATCACTGGCCAAGATTGAAATGGTTAAGAAGTTGATGTAACAGGGGGCCGAGGGGGTATTGTCACAGTCAGAGTCAAGTCAAAAGCCATGACAATGAAGGGGCACTATACACTTTTCAGATCTCCAGCACAAGAGCCTCGTCGTTAGATGCAATTTAGTGTCATACTCAGAGTACCTCTTTTTTAAGTGGGGAGCCTCTCTCTTCTGCAGGTTTGGTTTGGTTTGGTTTTATGGCATATCAACCATTTTCAGTCTCTTAATAGTAAATCCTTTTTATATATATATTAAATATATGATTTCTAAACATTTTGAAGATGACATTTTTAAACAAGCTTGAATTCTTTTTTTTCACACAGTTAAACAGCTTCACTTAATTTCAAACAATTCAGTTTAGCATAAGTACAGTCTTTTGTTTATACACAGTTAGTCATTGGCTTAAATACAGGTTTTGGTTGACACACAATTGAATGTAAAAACAGTTCTATTTCAAACAATTCAGTTTAGCAAGTCAACAAAGTTAAATGGTTCCAAGTATTGCTATGAATCACTAACAATTCAATTAAATATCAATCATTTATTTACACAGTTAAAAGTAAAAACAGTTCTATTTCAAATAATTCAGTTTAGCATAAATACACAGTTTTTATTTACACACAGTTAAATGTAAAAACAGTTAATTTCAAACAATTCAGTTTAGCATAATTACAGTTTAGTTCTATTTGACCCATAAATAGAACCTTATCAGGTGCTACCACTTTGGGCCAGAGTGAACCTGGGAGCAATGGCAATGAAAGGATACTCCTCATTCCCCAAAGCTCCAGCATTACTGAAGCCTCATCATCAGATTGTTTAGTGTTATATCCAGGACACTTGTTGAGGGAGTCTTATCCCTCTACAGAGATGCAGTCAGTGTATTCTGCAGCCCCAGCTGACGGGACTGTCTTCTGCAGGGGATAAAGTCATAAAGTTCTCATAAGTATAGTTTCAATGTCAAACAATTCAGTTTAGCATAAGTACACAGTTTAAATATCAAAATAGTTATGTTCCAAGTAATTCAGTTTAGCATAAGTACACAGATTAGTTTTATTTGATCCATAGATAGGATCCTATCAGGTGCTACCACTCCAGACCAGAGTAGACCTGGGAGTGATAGCAATGAAGGAGTGCTCCACATTCCCCAACGCTCCAGCATCACTGGAACCTCACTATCAGATTGTTTAGTGTCATATCTAGGACACTTGTTGGGAGGAGGTGTTTTACCCCTCTGCAGAGAAGCAGTCAGTGTATTCTACAGCCCCAGCTGACTGAGCAAGACCCAAGAAGAAGAATGTCTATCCACCTCATGTATGTTACAAAGAAAAATGCTTGTCCACATCACTCATGCAACCAATGATAATCATGTTTTTATGAAACTATGAGTAACAAAACAAAAATAAGACGGTCATTTCTAATTCCTTTTAGTTTATATATACACAAACATATGAGGATCATTAAATAAGTTTCCAGACTTTTTACGTATGGGCACTTTTATTGATAGAACACGCATGAAACTCTAGTCCCCTTTGAAGTAATCTCCTCTGGCTGCAATGCACATGTTGTACCATGACAACAACTTCTGGGAGGCCCCATGGAAGTCCTCTTGTGTGAGCGTGTCAATGACCTTTCTCATAGCCTTTTTCATCTCCTCAATTGTCTCATAACAACAGTCTCTGGGCTTAAGGAATAACCAAAAGTCACAGGGAGCAAGGTCTGGATTATAGGGACGCTGAGGAATCTTGGTCAAATAGTCTGTGACAAGGCTGGAGATGGGGACTTGTCTTGGAGGAAATGCCACTGACCCAATATGAAGAGTGCTGACCACTTCTGACGGAATCTCTTCCTGAACTCCTTTAAAAGCTCAACATAGTAACCCTAACCCTAACCCTTTGGCCAATTAACTCTGGTCTATTGACTTCTTTACTCCTCCCACACCTCTCATCATCCCTCACAGACTCTCTGCCTTTCTTTAATCTCTTATGCTACTCAAAAACTGATGCTCGATTCATGCAAGATGCTCCAAAAGCAGTCTGAAGAATTCCATACGTTTCTCTGGCATTTTTTACAAGTTTAAAACAATTTTATTGCATATCATTCATCTAAAGTGTCCTCACGTCAAGATTGCATTTTTGAAATTCACCAGCTGTGACAATCAGGCTTTAGTAGGGTGTATTCCAATTGCTACTGTAGCTGTTCATTTGAACTTGAAATCGTAAAAATTGGTCAGTCTTCTCATAGGATGTATAGCAATAACATACTGAATTTTCAAGAGTCTACAACAATTTCAAATGCCCATACGAAAAAGGTCTGGAAACTTATCATCTGCACCTCGTGTATATATATATATATATATACGGTGACCCAAAAATAACAGAACCCATATATTTTATACACACATATATATATACATACACATGGCATAGTGGCTCACATGCTAGACCTTGATATTATAGTCAATGATTTAAAACCCAAGTCATGCCATTTGTTATGACCAATTATTAAGTGTCAATAAATAAATAACTCAACACGGAGATATGAGGTGCCACACAAATGTATCCAAGTCTCTGAGGAGGGTTTCCTTGGTTATTTAATGTCAAAATACTGTTTATACACATATATTAAATATCCATATGAGTTGTAAACACATTTTGAAGATAACATTCTTAAATAAACCTGAGCTCTTTTTTTTTGTTCACAGTTTCATGTTTTGTTATCTAACAATTACAATTTAACATCAGTCATTTTTTTGCACACAATTTAGTGCTATCAGTCTGAGTCAAAGTGCACCTGGGAGCATTGGCAATGAAGGGGTACTCCACAATCCCCAAATCTCCAAAACTGGAGTCTCGCCATCAGATTGTTTAACGTCATACTCAAGAGACTCGTTGGTGGGTTCTTAACTTTCTGCAGAGATACAGTCAGTGTATTCTACAGCCCAACATGACTGGGCTGTATTTTGGTTCAGTCGCATTCCTTTTATGTGCGCACCTTTTTTTGTTTTTAAAATTCATTTTAGATCAGTATAGTGGGTAGAGTGTTCGCCAATGGTCTGGGAGACATGAGTTCAATCCCAGACCGCGTCATACCAAAGACTTTAAAAATGGCACTTGATACCTTCTTGCTAAACACTCAGCAATATAAGATACATATCAAGGGTAAAGTGGAGCAATCCAGGGAAATGAGTAGCGCCCTTCCCTATACCTCGGTGTTGTAGCTATTTAAAAAGGTGCCTTCTGGTCACCCTCGACAACAGTCGCCAAATTTACTACTTTTTTTTATTTACGAAAATGACGAATATTTTGGTTCTGGTTTGGTTTGGTTTGTTTTTATGGCATATCAATCATTGTTGGTTATTTAATGCCAATATACTGTTTATACACATATATTAAATATCCATATGAGTTGTAAATACATTTTGAAGATAACATTCTTAAATGAACCAGAGCTCTTTTTTGTTTACAGTTTCACATATTGCTATATAGCAATCACAATTTCACATCAGTCATTATTTAACCCATAGATAGGACCCTATTAGGTGCTATCACTCTGAGTCAGAGTGGACCTAGGAGTAATAACAATGAGGAAGTACTACACATTCCCCATGTAGTATTATCAGTATTGATGGTATAGGATTAATAAATAATGATAACGCAGTTAGCTCTTAGTGTTGTTTATTAGGCAAGAAGTATATAAGAATGATTGGTGATGTATATCTATATCTAAGGGATGTATCTTCAAATTACATCACATCCCCCTTTCAGATTATGAATTCATGGTGATAATTTATTTGTTGGTTGACTTCTTTGACCGCTCCTGTTGTACACTGCTGGTTTGGGACTTCCAGAGTTGACAGGTAGGACAACCCTGTGCACAGTGAACTGGGTCTCTGATTGATCAACTTGTTCTGCTGAATTGTCTTGGCTGTACTCAGGAATGCCTCTGAGTATGCAGAAACATAGTTTTCTCACTTTTATTGCAAAGATGGCTTCTGTTTTGACAAAGTAGTTTAGTTTAGTTTAGTTTCTTTGTTTAATGGCATATCAACCTTTGTAGGTTATTTAATGCCAAAACTATTTTCCAAGAAGAACAGTAGTGGTACTATTTAACCCATAGCTGGGAGGATAAGGGGGTTCTATACCTTTCCCAAGGGTATCTGCCCAAAAGTGAACGTAATAGCGCAACTGGAGTACGAACTCACTACCATTCTGCAGTCCATCGCTTTAACCATAACACCATGAGGACACCCCCTTGACAAAGTAGCCCTGAATCAGTCTTCACAAGTATTGACCTTGGTGATGTCAGGACTGGGTTAGGGTGTCTTCAATCAAACTGGCTGTCCTTCAGTAAAAGAAGCATGTTTTCAAGCTCAATGATGCTTGTCGAAATTAACTTTTTGCTTCATTTTGAGATGAGAGTCTGCATTTGTGTGTTGCTCAATATTTCATTAGCTGAATATATTTTTATGGGAAATTGTTAGGATTTGAGTTCTGAGTTTCCTATTCATTAACCACTCTGTAGGACTCTTGCCATGTTCGAGTGCAGTCCTGCAATAATTAAGCAGTACAATATACAGATCACTTGCTTTCTTGAAAAGGTTCTTGATTGTCTGAACGGTATGTTCAGCTTCTCCATTTCCTTGTAAATAGAGGGGGCTACTTGTGAGGTGTACAAAGCCAAAAACATTAAAGATATCCAAGAACTCTTTGGATATGAACAGAAGGCCATTATCATTAATGACAATTTCAGGAATACCATTTCAAGTGAATATTGAATAATACCATTTCAAGTGAATATTGAATAATACTGCCAGAAATTGTTGTCTGTAGATGAGATATTTCTATTCATTTGGAATAATAGTCAATGACTAACTGGTATTAGTGTCCTTTCAGTTCGAATAAGTCTATTTTTACCTTCTGCCATGAGTAGTCAGGTAACTTGGTAGGTTGTGATGGCTCTCATGGATATTTCCTTTCTTCCTAACATACACTGCACTTTCCTATCTTCTCCGCAATTTATTTTGAAAGGTTTGGCCACCAAGCATTGTTTTGCACTAGTGCTAAGAATTTGACTATACTTTTATGTCCTTCATGTAGATGATCCAAGATGTCTTTTTGAAGATCTACAGGGATTATGAGTCGGCTCCTATACAGTAAGAGTCCTTGATAAATAGTGAGACATTACCTTACGAACCAGTAGGGTCTCAGTTCAGGATCTTGTGTTACTGATTTGGGCCAGTGATTCATCTTGTAAAATTTAATAACCTGAGTGCAGATTTTGTCAGTGTTTTATTTCTGCAAAATTTCCTACAACCATTTGTCACTCACTGAGATGTTCTCTTTGATAGAATGGACAAACGTCTGTCTCTATCACCTGTTGGAAGTCTTGCTTTATTGGTACACTACCAGGAGCCCTAGATAGAGTTTCTGCAGATATGAGATTTTTCCCTGAGGTGTATGTAATCTCATAGGTGAATCTCATTAGCCACAGGTGGAAATGCTGGATTGTTGGTGTCGATTCATCAAGTTTAGTCTTGAGCAGCGGTAGTCCTATTTACCAACCCCTCCACTCGGGCAGGATATGACACAAGGTCAATTTTTAAGCGAAGTTTAACAGGTTTGAATTCAGAGTTTTCCTTCTCCTAGACTAGTCGCTTCACAAAGGCTGAAGAACCTAGTCTGTCCTACTATTTACCCATAGCTGGAGGGAGAATAGTTGGATTCATACCTTTCCCAAGGGTATTAGTGCTATGTGAAATGCAATCAGTCTCGTCCAGGATCTGAACTCATGTCGCTGTGTCCATATCCTGCGACAATAACCATTACACCACGGGCACCTCCTTTAGCAGTGGTAGTAGAGGCTTGTGATCTGTTTCTATCAAGAACTTTGGTAGTCCTATCAAGAAATCTGCAAACTTTTCTCAGCATCACATGACTGCTAATGCTACCTTCTCAATCTGTATATATCTCTGCTCTGTTTCAATGAAATATCTCGATGCATAGAATACAGATCTCCAGTCACTTCCTTCCTTTTAAAGAAGCACTCCACCCAAGCCATAAGATGATGCATCTGTTGAGACCTTTGTTGGCTTGTCAGTGCTATGATATATCAGTACTGGTGCAGAGCACAGTTTTTTTTTTTCAGAGTCTGGAATGCTGTTTCCTGAAGCTGGTTCCATATCCAAGTGATTTTTTTTTAGTAAGTCAAAGAGTCATTTGGTCATCTCTACTAAATTCTCAGTGAATTTGTCGACATGATTTGCCTTTCCAAGTAGCTTTCTTAGCTCAGACACATTTTGTGGTCTTGTCAACTCCTTTATGGCTTCTATTTTATCAGGATCTACTTGTATTCTTTCTTTGGAGATTAAGTGCCCAAGAATTTTTACCTCATGTTGTAGGAACCTTACCCATCTTACTATAATGGACTCTTCTTACTGTTATTAGTTCAGAGATTTTGCTGCCAGAAGGACAGATCACTATCGGTGAACAGTACGAGACTTCTTACCTTTTTTATGTAACTCTATCTTTCTTGTGTAATATAATCTGTTATCTAGTATCCGTGTTTGCATTTTCATTAGTGACCCTTTCCAGGGCCACAACACCTCACAAGAAGAGAATTGACATTTTTCATTTAATGTTACTTCTTCTGCTTCCATTCTTTTTAGTACCATTTAAACCCTCTGGTCATGCTCTTTCTGTGTTCTTCCACTGGCCAGGACATCATCGACATCACAAATGACCCCTTGTATCCCAAATACGATGTGCATTATTTCCCTGTGGAAAATTTATGACTTATTCTGAAAGGTAGCTTTTGGTAACAGAATCAACCATACAGCATGCTGAAAGTCATAAGTTCCTGTGAGTCCTTGTGTAAACTATTTAATGGAAACCACCATTGCAATCAAGTTTAGTGAACACTGTGGCTCCGTCAAGTTCAGCAAGGAGTTGATCAGTTGAGGGAAAAGGAAAATTTTCCCATTTCATTCAACTTTGAGTAATTAACACAAAGTCTGATTCTTTCATCTCTTTTTGGGACAGCTACAATGAGAGTGTAGGAGGAGATATTGTGTTTTTATATTTAATTTCCATTTTTGTGGTGGTATATTTAATTTGTTTTTATGTGTGGTTGTGTGTTCTCACAAGTCGGAAGATCGCCATTTATAGCGATGGGGATAACATTATTATTATTTGGGTTTTTAGGTTTAAGTTGGTTTTGTGTTTGTTATGTTGGTATTATGTTGGTTGCGTTGGTATTTCGTTAGTTGCGTTGGTATTTTGTTGGTAGTTATCCCCTCGCTAAATGTTGATGGAAAATAAAGGTGGTGGAGAAGAACGAAGACATCGTTAGGTTTTGTACCAAGGGTTTAATGGCAGCATGAAGTAAAGGTGTTTACACTGGTATGCTGCGAGGTCTTGTAGGAAGGAAAGAAGGTAGGAAGTTGTTAGAGTGTATCATCTAATTTGTTTTTAACTAGGATCCCTTGGTCAAGAAGAATAGACCCAAGGGGACCATAAACTAGATGGCTCTCCTCATAATGGTTGATGCTATTCAGGAACAGACGAGTAGACGTCCGTTCCCTTTGGGGGTTTTTGAGTGAGAGATAGATTTTTGGGCTTTCTTCAATTTTTGGTGCTGCTAGGAAATATGGTTCGGGCTGAATCGGACAAGTCATCCTGATTGGGTGAAAATGTTCGGCGACTCTAACGATCAAATTAAATTATGCACCAAACAAAATTTCAAGTTTCTTTCTGCTACAGGAGCACATCATTCTATTGGTGACTTCACTAGATGGATAATTGTCTCTTTTTCTAATTATTTTAACTTATCCCAGACTTTCTTCTTTATGGGAAGTGGTAGATGTCTAGGGGCACTGATTGAGAAAAGTTGTGATGTCTCATCCAAATGAATCTTGTAAACATACCTCAATTTCCCGAAGCCTATGAACATACTGGGGAAAACAATTTTGTATAGGTAACCATCACTCTTCATTGTATTAATTTTACTCAATGACTTGAGAGTTTTTATTGCTGGTCCACCCAATAATAGTTCTGCTAGTTCTTGTACAACATACAGTTCCTGTTGCAAAGTTGTCTTCCCATATCTCAGTTATAAAAATTTATTTCTAAGAAAAAAATCAAGCTGAACACCTGTGGACTTGATTTGGCTAGAGTGGAGAAAAGAGAAGTCATCCCAGACAGTGTGGCACCAAAAAGTGACTGCCTCCTTTTTGTCAAGAAATACTATTTGACCCTCAATATGAATTCAGGGACTGAACTGCAAAGGCACAAAAGACTTAAGATAGCAGATAGGTTTCGTCACTTGCTTCTTGAATGGAGCTTCCCAAGAAATAATTCTGTTAAAAAGAACTTTAAAGAAAACTTACAATTTAATGAATTCTGAAATATTTCTACAAAACAAAAAAAGAAAAGAAAAATACTCAAAGAACTTTGTTTCCCCGGACACTCTCTCAGATAAGTTCCAGCAAATTGTACTAAAAATTTGCTATACTTTATCTTTTCTATCCCTTTCTTTCTCGTTTCTTTTGTATAAAATTCCCTTTTAAAAACTTTATTGTCTGTGTTATCTTTTCGAATCAGTATCCGATATAGAAAGCTGCAGAACTTACTGTTTAAACTTACCGATTGAAATTACGGTTTAATGGCACACTAAAGCCCCCTAAAAACATTACCCAGTTAAATAATAAACTTGGCTTTAGTGTTACTCACTTTATATCAAATTTTATTCCCCCTTAAACTTTCCTTATATTGAAATTTTTGTCCCTAATTTTCCTTTACAGTGTGGCATCTATGTTCCTAAGGATTTTTATTTTCTATCGACCAGGTCTGTATAATCTTTTCTTTGTAGGTTTTATCAAGGGAGAATTCTTCCTGAAAAACCGGTCTAGTACTACGGTAAAATCTGCACCAGTATCAAGTTTAAAATTGACCATTTTGCTGCAGACTTTGGTGGTAACTTCTATCTTCTCTTGCCATTCAAACTTATTATTTTCATTTACAGCATTTACTTTTTTCCATATAACAAAACCTAAGAAATGGTCTTCTTCTTCCTCTTCAACTCCCTTAATTCTTGATTTGTCCTTGTAAACAGCTGCATAGTGTTCTACTCTGGAACACCATCTGCATCTTGTTGCTGAGGGAGAGTAGTCATCTCAGCTATGAAATGTGAACATTTCACATTGCATGCACTTTTTCTCAAGTATTGTCTTTTTATGTTGATAGTTTTTATAAGTTGATTTTGTGACACAGTTTAATTGTAGATCTGTTGCATTTACAGTTAAGGAGATTGTTTTCATTTGGTGTTTAGATGATTCATTAGCTCGACCTATCTGTAGGCATTTGTTGAGGGATAGAGTTTTCTCTGCTAAATATTTCTCTCTTAATGGCACCATCTTTAACACCCACAACAACTTGGTCTCTAACGAGTCTGTCTTTTAATTATCAAAAGTTGCAGTTTTTTGCCTGTTGATGCAAAAAAGTTATATGGGTCTCTATATTTGGCAGAATATTTGCAGAAAATTGTCTCATAACCATTTCTTTATATAAAAAAAGAAAAATAAACTTACAATTTTGTGAAGAATTCTTTCTGTTTCTTTTTCAAATTATTGAAGATCTATCGTTTTATTTTTTATTTGTCTCTTTTAATAGTTAAAAAAGTCTTTTTTTTTTTTATTTCACTAAAATCTTTTAGAGTTCATTCAAAACTTTCAGTTGACCACTTCTGACACCTTGTAGTATATGGGATTAATAAATAAGAATAATAAAGAGTTAGCTTTTAGCGTTAGTTTATTCAGCAAGAAGTGCATAAGAATGATTGGTAATGTATTCATATGTCAGTGCTGGAAACTGGTATTTGTTGTACGCCCCGCCAACCGAACAAGTATAGCACAAGGCCATTTTAAGGTGGTTCCAGGTGTAGGGCCATAGCCGAGATACACTCAGTGGCTTCTAAAATGCCTCGAGTCCCTTCAACATTCCCCTAAAAAGGGCGCCATGTGATAAACCTAGCCTCTCCGAGGAGGATTAGAGCCTGGAGGGACAGGCCCCTGAGGCTCGAGGAGTATGCCAGTCTTGGCCACATAATGCGAATGCTGGGCTCCTCCAGCACTTGTGTCAGGCAGCCTCGACTGACTCGTCATCAGAGACAAAATACACCTGACCACATCGGTGCAGTTGTACCACAGCCAGTCGGAGTGTATAGCGACTCTGGATGACTAGGGGTTTGGAAACGACTCTTATTAAAAAGGAGAGTTCACACTTTATTTGTCTATGATCTAAGGAAGGTAATTTCAAGTTACACCACATCCTAAATCTGGAGCCTTGCCATCACATGGTTTAATGCTACATCCAGGACAGTCGTTAGGGTGGGGGTCTTACTCTTCTCTGGGTCTTGATAGCCTATGACCAGAATAATCCAGTAGGGCATGAATCTCTACTCCTGCTCGACTTCCCCTTTCCCTAAAACCGCCACTGTAAAAAATACCTTGTGCCAAGTCCTATATGATGGGAGGCAGAGACAAATATTGGGTCTAAACCCCCCACCACCACCACATACACACACACCTTCTGCAGAGATGTAGACGGTGTATTCTACTGCCCCTGCCAACTGGGTTGTATTTACTATCAAATATGAATATAATAATGATATGTGCGGGGGGATATCATTTAATGTTGAAGTTTCAGTATATGTTTAGTTTAAGGTGTGTTTAGTTTATGTTTAGAAAAAGGTAGAATAGGCACATGAAGATAAATGAATGAAAATAAGAAACAAATGAGTAAAGGATATGAAACGGCGCGGACAAAAGGAACATTCAAAACAAGGCGACAAACAAAACAAATTTCTATCTATAATAAAACATACATTGATACATTAAAATATCGCTATGGTTCTATTAATAAAATAGTCATGTGTGTATATGTGTGCGCACGTGTGTGTGTGTGTGTGTGTGTATAACTAACACAACTACAACTACTGAAAGGTTAAATGTAAAAAGTGTCCTATTCATACTGAAGTCATATTTTAAAATGTTCGTTTCTTCCTATGATTCGAAACAGTCGGTGTTTCCGAGGCAGAGTTAGTTAAAGTATTTAGAAGGAATGAATGCTTGCGAGGCCCATCCATGTTGTTGCTTTTTGATGTTTGTTGGTGAAATAGAGTCACACTGGAGGGAGTGTGTTGCCGCTGCAATGGAAATTGGGTAGAAGAGGAAGAGTGTTTGAAGACGACATATTGATAGAAAATACGTGTCTTGGAATTGGCTCCAAAAAACGCAAGACGAAATTTATGCGGACATAGTTTTACGCAGGTCACATGGTTCTCCTGGCCAATGGTTTCCCGAGACTGAATATGTGTGCGTCCGCCAATCTTTGTTGTGAGAACAAGTGGCATACCCCCCAAATTAAATTATAGGAGTGTAAAGTCCTATATATGTACAAAAAATAAGAGCTCTATTAAGGCATTCTTTGGGGCGAACAGAGGTAAGACTCACACACTGTATCTGTATTTGCTCGAATTATTGATCTGTGTGAAAGGGATTACAGTAGTTGTTTTCTATTTTGTTTTTAGTTTCACGGTGAAAGACGGGTTTAAAGAAGGAACGAAGACCCATTGCGAATAGACGTCTTTACCAGTCGAGCCTTTTACCTCATTTTTGCCTCATGGTGCTACCGTAACACTATGCCAAAGACATTCTTTAATAATAAACAGGGTTTTACCCCAAATGGCACAAACAACGAATTGGAAGAGTTCAAGATGTAACATAAAGTATGGTTAGGTTTGTTATGGGAAATTGTAAGGTTGTAAGGTTTTGTGAAGGTGAGGTAGGTTTGCAGATAAAATTCCTGCTGGAACTTAACTGTCTGTGTATCCTGTTCCTTTTAACTCAGCACGTGCGTTCGTTGCTCTTGGGTCCCGGCTGGTGGAAGGTACCAAATACGTATGCCGTCAAGGGCTGCTACGAATGGACCTGTTGCTAACAGTGGTGGGAGTGGAAAATAGAGCAAGAATCTCCTGTGGAGCTCTTTTTTATAATGGACGCCACGTGACCCCAAGGGGCTGCTGCTGTTCAGTGAAACAGGATCACCAGTTCCTTAACAAAATTTCTACACATTAGCCTGTTTCCGCCATTGTGTAATGGTAGCAGTGAAATCCTTTGGAAGGTTTTCAAGTTTCCAGTGAAAACCTTGTTAGTCATTTTGCGAGAACTGCTACCTTGAAATAGGGAACCTCCCTCGGGCTGTATTTTTTGTTGCTGACCTTCCATTCCGGTAGAGTGTTGCGGGGCCTATAAGTATGTCGACCCCGCAAATGTATTTATGTGAGTGAGGACAGCCAAAGCAATAGGAAGGAACAAAGGTGAGATAATGATAATTACAAATGACAATTTATTTCGTCGTATTTACAATCGTGAATGTAAATGTCCGTGGCGGTTGTATGTGTTCGCAGCTGGGCGTTTGACGAGGGTCGCTGACGTAGGTCGAGTCGTTGAGTACAGCTAGATGTTGGATGCTGGTAAGCTGAGGTCGGTCGAGTCGTTGAGTTCAGCTAGATGGTCGGTGCTGGTCATTGAGTACAGCTAGATGGTTGATGCTGGTCGTTGAGTACAGCTAGATGGTCGGTGCTGGTCGTTGAGTACAGCTAGATGGTCGATGCTGGTCGTTGAGTACAGCTAGATGGTCTGTGCTGGTCGTTGAGTACAGCTAGATGGTCGGTGCTGGTCGTTGAGTACAGCTAGATGGTCGATGCTGGTCGTTGAGTACAGCTAGATGGTCTGTGCTGGTCGTTGAGTACAGCTAGATGGTTGATGCTGGTCGTTGAGTACAGCTAGATGTTGGATGCTGGTAAGCTGAGGTCGGTCGAGTCGTTGAGTTCAGCTAGACGGTCGTTCGAGGTTGGTAGATCGATATCCCTGGTTGTGACGGTATGTTGTGGTTAACCAAGGGTGTGTCGATCGGGTTGGTGACTCGTACGGCGGGTCGTACGCGAGTCAGGTGTTTGCAGTGGTAGGACAGTCCGTAACAGCGAGTCGTTACGTGGACTGCGTGGTACCTTGCAAGAGCATCGAGTTCGGTAGATCGACATCCTCGGTTATGACGATATGTTGGATTAACCGGGGGTGTGTCGACCTGGTTTCTGACTCGTACAGCGGGTCGTACGTGAGCCAGTTGTTGCAGTGGTAGAACAGTCCGTAACAGCGAGTCGTTACGTGGACTGCGTTGTACCTTGCAAGAGTGTCGAGGTCGTGGAAAGGCTAGGGCCTTGCTGGGCCCCCTAACCGTGCGGACGTATCTCACGGGAACGAAAGCTTTGCCGTGTCAAAGCCGTGTGGACAATGGCTATGGCTAGGTTCACGCCAAAGCCGTGCGGACGAGTGGACGAGAGCGAAGGCTTTGTCGGGTAAAAGCCGTGCGGACGAGCGGACGAGAGCGAAGGCTTTGTCGGGTCAAAGCCGTGCGGGCGAGCGGACGAGAGCGAAGGCTTTGTCGGGTCAAAGCCTTGCGGGCGAGCGGACGAGAGCGAAGGCTTTATCGGGTCAAAGCCGTGCGGACGAGCGGACAGCAGCGAAGGCTTTGTCGGGTCAAAGCCGAGCTGACGAGCGAACGAGCGGACAGGCCATGAGGCCGAGGCTAAGATGGGCGTTATCTTAGCGCTGCGCAGATAGTGAAGCCATAGCTAAAGGCTGGACCGTGCCATTAGCGCTGCGCAGCTTATCGGACAATCGGAACCGAGGTTAAGACCGGTTGGTCTTAGAATCCGTCTTCGTGTTTGCCGCCTGGCCGTCTACTTCGACTGATCATTACTGACCAGTCAGAGATGCTCTGACCCACAGACAGAGACCTCTTATGGTCCTAAAAAGGACCTTTGTGCATACCTATGTAGGTGGAAGAAAGGCAGGTCTACCACGAGACGTGGGGCCAACGCCGTAAGTTAAGGTGAATGCGACCGCACAGAATGCGGGATTCCTCCTTAATGAGCTTCGCCAGGAGCGCGCCGTAGTATTTGTCGCTGCCTCCCACCAGACACGACTTAACACAAGGTCAAAAGCCCGAAGGCCAATTAAAGTGGGGATAAAGGGGAGGGGAAGGTCGGGAAGGAGCCGAGACTCGAACCCTGCTTGTCAGTGCTGCTCATCGGCTCACTTAGTGCAATGTGAGCCTGATGAGGCAAGCGGTTTCACGAACCCAAATGTGGGTCCGGGCACGTATGCCAGTTAACGGCTTAAACTAGACGCTTGGTCTAGTGCCGTACAAGGGGGACAAAGGAGACAAAAATGCAGCTCGCCCACCCGAAGGTAGCCTAAGCGTTGAAAAGGGCTTGCTGATATTTCGAAGGTGCTGTGACACACAGCTCCAGCCGCATGGATATAAAATTCTTTGATAAAAAATGAGTGTAGCCGTAAAGTATTTACCTAACCTGCTATAGGCTGGCGACAACTATTAATTCAAGTCTTATCAGGTAATTTTTGGCCGAAGTGTTTTGTGAATGTTATTAATTTTAATTCTCCCTTTTTCTTTTAGCTATAACGAAATGTCATGGTCGTTAGAAAGAAAAAGGGCTTAGTCAGTTCCGGTAGTACTCGGATATAATCGTCCTAACTCGGGCGTGTAACTTGATATGTTTAGGTTTGTATTTGTCGCTGCCTCCCACCAGACACGACTTGACACAAGGTCAAAAGCCCGAAGGCCGATTAAAGTGGGGATAAAGGGGAGGGGAGGTCGGGAACGAGCCGAGACTCGAACCCTGCTTGTCTGTGCTGCTCATCGGCTCACTTAGTGCAATGTGAGCCTGATGAGGCAAGCAGTTTCACGAACCCAAATGTGGGTCCGGGCACGTATGCCAGTTTACGGCTTAAACTAGACGCTTGGTCTAGTGCCGTACAAAGGGGACAAAAGTGCAGCTCGCCCACCCGAAGGTTGCCCAGCCGAAGCTGGGGGCCTATTCGGCCCCGAGTCTGCTCTTGGTTTCGAGCACCCATCCGGCACGAATGCCAGACGGCCCAGCTAAAAAGCCGGGGGCGTTTATCAGCAGGTCGCGGCAAGGGTTTATCGGCCGGTCGCGGCAAGAGTACTACGTTTTAATATTACTTTCGCAGCAAAAATTACAACAAAATGTACAGGCAAATTGCAATAAAAAGGTACAGGTAGGAAAATAAACGGTCGCTAAACAAATTCACAAGAACAAAACGACACCTAATAAACAAATTAACAAATACACAAATTCCAACCTAAATACCGACGCATGCATGCACAATAAGGGAGAGAGTTATTGCAAGAACGGGAAAAAATGTGCCCCCGTGGATACGTAAATGTCCTCAAAAATAAAGTCTGTTACTGATAAATTTCACAGAAAATGAAATAAAAAAAACGTTCGAGTATTTGCTGTAGCAAAAAATGAATGGGTGACGAATATTCTTCCAAAAGGGGTTTAAAAAATGTCCGTTGTAAATATGAAATGAAACACAAAAAATTTTCACACAAAATGTTCAAAAATATTCGCAGCAACTAAACAAAATAAAATAAAGTACATGGCAGCTATTTTACCTGCTACTATTCGCAAACAGTCAGTTTCACTATGACATTTCGCACGTGTACCAGCAAACATTCGCAGTCAGAGTTTCACTGTTACGGTAGCACCATGAGACAAAAAGCTCGACTGGTAAAGAAGTTGTCTTTTCGCAATGGGTCATCGTTCCTTCTTTGACCCTTTTTTCACAGTGAAACTAAAAACAAAATAGAAAACAACTTCTGTAATCCCTTTCACATAGATCAATAATTCGGGCAAATACAGATACAGTGTGAGTCTTACCTCTGTTCGTCCCAAGTGGGGCGCTCACGACCGGCCGTGGTAGCGTTGCGCGGTTCGGTCGGGTGTGTTCCACCACTGGATACATCACCTCTGGCCTCAGGGGGCCTTCCCCCCAGGCTTTAACCCTCTTCGGAGGGGTTAAGTTTATCGCCCTGCCCCTAATGCGCCCCGAAAAGGGGAATGCCGACGGGGTCCGAGGCATTTTTGGAACTGCCTATCGCGTTGGGCTACGGCCCTGCGACAGGACCCACCTTAAAAACGGCCTTGTGCCATATTTGTACGTTGGTGGGACGTAGGATAAATACAGCAACACGTGTGTTCTGCTCGGAGAAATGGTTATAAAATACTCGACCACCGACAGGGTGTCACGAGTGTGACTGGTCAGTGTATAATGGTAATATGTCCCCAACTCTGGCTCATACCAAACTAGGTGGATAGCTCCCTCATTTATACAAAGATTTGAAAAAGTTTTGTTAAAGTTTAATAAGAATTTTGATTTTATTTTTACTTTTATTTGTTTCCATAAATATCTTAAAATTCTTTATGGAAACAAAAAAAAAAGATAAAGAGAAGATACTGTTTAAAATATATGTATTCCTTATTTTAATTTTTTTAAATTAATTTTTTTGCATATAAAACTGAACTGCATTTTTGAAGACGTCTGGGCACAGCCTTGTTCCCAAAACCAACTTTAAAAAAATCTTTGTGCCTAACTCGTCTGGTTGGTGGAACGTACTACAAACACTATAATAGCGCGAAGTCTTCGGACTTTAACACACTATCTTCGCTCCAACAATTTGCTTACAAAGATGTCAACTCAAACCAAAATTTCATCTTTCGTCAAGTCAACACCTATAAAACGTTCACTGAATAGTTCACCTCAGGTAAAAAACGTTTTGAATCCCTATTTATGCCATAGCTACAAAGACTTTCAAAGAAAATGAACACCCTCCTTTAACAAGTTTAAAGTTAGTTAATATTTGTATTATTAATTAAACTTTTTTGCTAGTTATTTAACTTATTACTTTTAAATATTTATTTTGATATATATACTATTACACAAAAATTTTTTTTTTTTTTTTTTTTTTTTTTTTTTTCAATATATACAAATGAAGAAAAGAAATGCTCGCGTGGTGGTTTAACTTTTTTTAGTTGTGAAAAACGACTAATTTTGTTTTTAAATATTATATGTATGACAGTTTAACTCGTACGTAAGTATTTTTTCATTGTTTCTTCATTTATTTTTGTGATTTAAAGAACTGAATTAGTAAAAAAAAATTAATTCATAAAAATAAACTTATAATTAAGTTGCAACAAGTAAAAGTTAATCTTAGCGTGAAAGTAAGATATTCTATTGTTAATAAATTATATTGTCAGGATATGTAAATTAACTATTAATTATTAGATGATTCTTTAAAATAACGTACTTTAATATTCCTCTTTGAATTAAAAAAAATGTGCATCGTACAATAAAGTATATTTATTTGAAACTCAAAAACAGTTTTAAAATTTGAAAAAAAAAATCAATTGAACATATACACATATATTTACTTTTTTACGGTTGTATGTATGAACGTTTAAAAAAAAAAAAAAAAAAAAAAGAATTTAATAGATTATAGTCAGGTGTCTAAAAAAAAAAGGTTTTTAACCGAAGATATTTTAATACTTTAATATTATAGTCAGGTGTCTAAAAAAAAAAAAAAGGTTTTTAACCGAAGATATTTTAATACTTTAATATTATAGTCAGGTGTCAAAAAAAAAAAAAGAAGGTTTTTAACCGAAGATATTTTAATACTTTAATATTATAGTCAGGTGTCAAAAAAAAAAAAGAAGGTTTTTAACCGAAGATATTTTAATACTTTAATATTATAGTCAGGTGTCTAAAAAAAAAAAAAAAAAGGTTTTTAACCGAAGATATTTTAATACTTTAATATTATAGTCACGTGTCAAAAAAAAAAAAAGAAGGTTTTTAACCGAAGATATTTTGTAAAAGTTGAATGTAAAAAATTAATTAACAGAAAAATTTACATGAGAATTTTTAAGCGAAAAAAAAAAAAAGGATTACCAAATATTGGATTTTATTAATATTTTCAGTACCGCTTTAAGAAATCTTAAAAAAAAAAATTGAGACTGCGGGGAGATAAATGAAATTAAAGAAAAATGGTTTGACATGGTTATTTGATAAGTTTGGCAAACTTACTGGTAATGGTTGACAAGTCAAGCTTGCTTATCATTATACCATGTAAGTTTTATATAATCTATTAAAAAATAATATTAGACAAGTTGTACTTTATTTGCATATGTATAAATAAATTTTCATTTAATTCTTTTAATGATTTTACCCCTAGATATTCTAATTTAATTTTGTTTTTATCGATGAAGTTTAAAAGTAAGCTATTTTCATTATCCTTATACTTTGTTATAAGCTTCTCTTAGTATTGCACACAAAAGACCCTTACTTAATGCTGATATGGAGTCTTTCATTTAAGGCTATTTTTTTAGTGATTCTTTGATTTCAAAAGATATAGTTTTATTTCACACATCACAAACACACTAAAAGATATGACTACCAGCCGGAATTTTTATTGATTTTCGAATGTACGATGATAGTGATCTATTCACACAATATTCTCCTTTTGAATTTAATCCATCATTTCACTAAAAAAGAAATTCCTCTCTTGTAGTTGGATTGATTGATTTTATCACCTTATCAATCCATCTAGGGTTATCTTGATGTTAGGTAATCATATGTTCATATTTACATTTTTTTTCTCTCCTTAAGTTTTTTTGCACATGATACGATCAAATACAAATTTTTCAACAAATCTATTTGACCCATGGATGAGACCCTATCAGTGGATCTAGGAGTAATGGCAATGAAGTGATCCTTCACGTAGCAATACTTGTAGAAAAATTAAAAATGGGAACCAAAAAGATGCCAATTTTCCTAAAAAATTTTGAACAATGTATTGTTTTAATTGACAAATCCCATTTACAGCTAATGCTATTCCAGATAAAACAATGACATTTGGCATATATATGTCAAATTTGCTAGTAAATCATTAAAAAAAAACAAAAAAAAAACATAATTCATTTTTTGAACTTCTAATAATAATGCTCACAGCAGCTTAAAACTGTCCCTGTCAGCTAGGGCTGCAGAATACACCAACTGCATCTTTGCAGAGAGTTAAGACTCCCCCAATGGATATGACACTGTACAATCTGGAGCTATGGGGAATGCAGAGTACCTCTTTATTGCCATCTCTCCTATGTCTACTCTGGCCCCAGAGTGGTGGCACCTGATAGGGTTCTATCTATGGGTCAAATAGAACTAAACTGTGTACTTATGCTAAACTAAATTGTTTGAAATAGAACTACAATAAGTTTCCAGACTTTTTTCGTATGGGCACTTTTATTGATAGTACACACAGGAAACTCTAGTCCCCTTCAAAGTAATCTCCTTTGGCTGCAATACACTTGTACTGTTCCAACAACTTCTGGAAGTCCTCTTGTGTGAGCGTATTAACAACCTTTGTCACAGCCTCTTTCATCTCCTTAATTGTCTCATAATGACAGCCTCTGAGCTTAGGGAATAACCAAAAGTCACAGGGAGCAAGGTCTGGATTATAGGGACGCTGAGGAACTGTCTTGATGCCCATCTTCGTCAAATAGTCTGTGACAAGGATGGAGTTGTGGACTGATGCATTGTCCTACTGGAAATGCCACTGACTCGATTTGAAGAGTGCTGACCTCTTCCGATGGAATCTCTTCCTGAACTCCCTTAAAACCTCAACATAGTAACCTTTTGGCCAATAAACTCTGGTGTATTGACTTCCTTACTCTTCCCACACCTCTCATCATCCCTTACACACTCCCTGCCTTCCTTGAATCCCTTATGCCACTCAAAAACTGATGCTCGATTCATGTAAGACGGTTGAGAAACATTCCCTACGTTTCTGTGGCATTTTTCCAAGTTTAAAACACAATTTATTGCATATTGTTCTTCTAAAGTGTCCTCATGTCAAGATTGCATTTTTGAAATTCACCAGCTGTGACAATCAGGCTTTTGTAGGGTGTATTCCAATTGCTGCTATAGCTGTTCATTTGAAGCTGAAATCATAAAAATTGGTCAGTCATCTCATAAGATGTATAACAATAACATACTTAATTTTCAAGAGTCTATGACAATTTTAAATGCCCATACGAAAAAAGTCTGGAAACTTATTGTATGCCTCTCATATTTATATTGTTACGTCTCTTCTCTCGTGTCTGGGCAATATTCTTGATATTTTGATGTTCCATGTTCCGGACACGTCAGTGATAAAGAATGTAAACAAACAAAAATTCATAATTCGTCCTATTTACCTGAGTTGGCTCATAAGGGATATTTCATGGGTAATGATAATAAATTAAAAAAGGTATCGACGACAGGTTGAGGAATTATTGCATGGAAACAATGTATTGGAATGACCAACAAAATAAAATTAAACACAACAGCAATTTCAACAACATATAAAATGCATTTATTCCGTTAAGCATTCAACTAACAAAATAATATAAACACATAATAAAGTTCAAAAGAGATACAGATAGGACTTATCTGAGGTACAATGGTTAACATGAAGACTCGATTTGGACATGATAGAAAATTATGTTCTATCAAGGTTTTTCTCAGTTGTCCATTTTTCTCACGTGTGGTTGTGCCTTTTCTTCCTAACTGTCCATGCCACGTTTTTCTTTTTAACTGTTTGTGCGGTGTTTCTCTTTCCAACTTTACACTCCGCGTGTCTCCATTCAGTTGTACTGTTTCAAGCTAACCCATCCCGCATTCCAATTCAATGCACTAGGCAAAAGGAGTCTCATTCTTTTTACTCTAGGGGTTTCCAGTCAGCAACCTCCCACTACTCTCCCATTGTACATTACTGTACATTACAATATGTCTAAAAATGGATTTGGCATTGAATAACCTACAATGGTTGATATGCCATTAAAACCAAACCAAACCAGCTTAAAATACTTAACTTTTGTATTTTTGGTGGGTTCCATCTGAAAAGTGCTTATAAAATCGCTATAGACATATAGATTCTTATCAAACCATACAAAATTTTTATGGGGATAAGAGAGATATTTCCAATTTATAAATATAAGGTTTTACTTTTTATATAACTAAATATATCTTCAGTCTCTCAGTACTTGAAAAAAAACTTTGATATATTAAAAAAATGTTACTTGATTTTTACATTGATAACTTGAAAGAAAATTTAAATAAATAATAGATGCTTTTTTTTTTTTTTTTTTTTTTTCTCCTGCCATTTAGAAACTATTTGTTTATAACATCAAAGGTTTATTTAGTTATTCTCTTAAAATTATAAAAAGCAGTATATTTTCCTTGTAGTAAAAAAATTTATTAGTCAGAAATATCTCCCTTTTCTCAATGAGAGGATGAGACCTCATGGCATAATGGTTATTTATTTATTTTATTTATCGGTTATTTAATGCCAAATCTGGTTGATATATGATTGGTAAACATGAGTTAAATAGTTCCATGTATTGGCTATGTATCAATAACAATTCAATTAAACATCAAACAATTATTGTAGGTCATTTAATCCCAAATCATTTTTATACATATATTAAATACATGATTTCTAAACTCATTTTATAGATAACATTTTTAAACCAGCCTGCTCTTTATTTTTTTTTTTTTTTTTTTTTTTTTTTTGCACACAGTTAAATGGTTTCACTTAATTTCAAACAATTCAGTTTAGCATAAATACAGTTTTTTGTTTTCACGCAGTTAAATGATCAAACAGTTCCATTTTAAACAATTCAGTTTAACATGTCAACAAAGTTAAATGGTTGCAAGTATTTCTATGTATCACTAACAATTGAATTACATATCATTCATTTGGTTACACACAGTTAAATGTAAAAACAGTACTATTTCAACTTATTTCAAACAATTCAGTTGAGCATAAGTCCACTGTTTAAATGTCAAAATGGTTCTATTTGACCAATAGATAGGACCATATTAGGTGATACCACTCCAGGCCAGAGTGGACCTGGGAGCTATGGCAATGAAGGGGTACTCCACATTCCCCAAAGTTCCATCATTACTAAAGCCTCATCATCAGATTGTTTAGTGTCATATCCAGGATACTCATTGGGGGCGGGGAGAGTCTTACCCCTCTGCAGAGATGTAGTCGGTGTATTCTTTCGCCCCAGATGACTGGGCCAAACTCAAGTTGTTCTTTTACATTTACTTTAAGACTAATACTCTTGGGAAATATATCATCATCATCATCATCATCATATCGTGCTGGCAGCACGGATATCCCTGACCCTCTCTCGCCACTCCTCCCTATCGTTCATCGCCCTAGGCAGGTCTTCAGGACAACAACCTGTATCCTCACATAGCTGCTGAATGTACGTTCGTGCTGGTCGTCCTGCTTTTGCGCGGCCGTGTGTGGGGATCCATAAGAGTACATCTCTTATGAGTTCATCTCTGCTTCTCCAGCAATGTCCTGCATGTCTGGTTCGCCTAACTTGAATAGTTTTCGTGATAGGGGGCAGGTGGCCGTACAGTTGGTGTCTTGTGGGGTGTTGCTGCCAGGACTTGTTCAGGATTGCACGCAGCATTCTTGTGTAATTGCCATCTAGTTTCTTCTCCAGCCGTTTTGTTAGCGTCCATGTAGTGCATCCATATAGCAGTATCGATGTGACCGCTGCCTGGAAGAAACTGCGTTTGATTTTATCGGTTAGGTCTGATTTCCATATAGTCGATAGCCTATTGATAGCTGTCCATGCTTTCGTTAACCTCGTTTCGATGTCCTTTTCGGTTGATTCGACGCTGCTTCCTAGGTACGTGAATTTGTCTACTAGTTTAAGAGGGGTTCCTTTTAGAGTGGAGATGTCCCCCGTTTGGTTATAGCACATATATTCCGTTTTGTGTGCATTAACATGGAGGCCTATGCTTGCTGCTGCTCGTTCCAAACTATGCAGAAGTGTTTCGGCTTGGTCAGGTGTATTTGCCAGTATCGCTATGTCATCGGCATAGTCGGCGTCGGTAATTGTTGTTGCGGGGTATCTTCTGCTTCTTTTCTTCGTCAGTTTGAAGCCATTCTCTTTGATTTTGTCAATCGATGTTCTAAGTACGTAGTCTAGACAAATGATAAAGAGATACGGAGCCAGCGTGTCCCCTTGTAGTACTCCTGCTACAATGTCGAAGTATTCTGTGTCTCCATCTGGTGATCGTACTTTTACTTTAGTGTTTCTATAGAGAATCGTTATTGCCGCTACGGTTTCTTTAGGTATGCCGTACGCTAGTAGGATTTGTTCCATCTTTCCTCTGTGAATGGAGTCGAAAGCCTTGGTAAAGTCGACAAATATTAATGTCGCTTGTAGGTTCTTTGCCCGTACACCTTCAAGGATTCTGCGGATGGTTAATATTTGTGAGGTCGTAGATCTATTTCTTCGGAAGCCATTTTGGTTTTTTCTAAGTATGTTGTCGATTTTGGGTTCTATTCGGTTTCGTAGTAGGGCATTGTAGATTTTGGCAGCTATGGATGTAAGTGTTATGCCTCGGTAGTTTTTGGCTAATCCGAGGTCCCCCTTTTTAGGGAAGGGGAGTATGCATCCCTTCGTCCATCTATCTATCGGATTTTGATTGTATACTGCGTTGCAGTGTCGGAGCAGTATGTCGTCGAATTGTCTGGTCTTCCATACTTCCGGGGGAATTTCGTCCAGCCCTGCAGCTTTCCTATTTTTAATTTTTCTGAGAACCGAGTCGAGTTCTTCTTGTGTGAACGGTCCAAGTTTAATGTCTAATTGTTTGCTAATTATTCTGGTGATTGGTTCATGCGTTATTTTTGGTGGGTTTCCAAGTAAGTTTTCGAAATGCTGTTTCCACAGTTTTATTCTTTCTTGTTGGTTTGCTGCTTTAAGTTTTGCTTTGGCTGTGTTCTTTCTTCTGCTCACTTCGTTTATTGTTTGCCAGGCAATTCTAGATTGTCTATCTTCCACCGAGTCTCTAATCTTATCTATCTGTTTTTGAATGTATTCTGTCTGTTCCTTTATATATATGCCTGCTAATTGATATTGTGCCGTTTTTAGTTTTAAGGCATTTGTGTTTGTTGGGTTTTTTCGATAGTTTTTGGAGGCTGTTTTCACTAGTGCACGTTTTTCTCTCACCGCTAAAGTTTCCCATGGGACTCTATATTTAGTTCTAATTTTTGTTGGAATGTATTTTGCTGCTGCCTCAAGGTGTGCATTGACGAAATTTTCGTATTCGTCGTTTGGTGTACTTTTTTCCATCTTTTCTTGTAGTGTTTCGAATCTGTTTCTTAATTCTAATACGTATTTATCTCTTACATCTTTGTTGTTTAATAGGGCCCAGTTATAGTGTTTAGTGGTCGCTGTTCGTTTGTCGTTTTTTCGTAGGCTTAATCGTATTTTCGCTGTGACTATTCGGTGATCGGTGGACACACCCTCAAAAGAGGAGTATGCCTCGCAATTCAATGCACTATTCTTCCATTTCTTGTTTATAAGGACGTAGTCTATCTGAGCTTTAGTATTGTTTGCGTACGTGTATGTCCATAGTTTGCCCTCTCTTTTTTGGTAGTTTGTATTGAGGCATGCTAATCTATTTTCTATCATGAAATCTGTTAGATGTTGCCCATTTCTATTTGACGTGTTGTGGAGGCTGTATTTGTTGTTTCCGTTTTTCCCGATTTGTGCATTCATGTCTCCGCCAATGACTAACATGTTGTGTTTCGGGATGCTACGCACTAATGAGGATAACTCATCGTAGAAGGTGACTATTTCATTTTCTTCACTAACATTGGTGGGGCTGTAGCATGAGACGATTGTTGCTCTGGGGTTTCTGTTAAATGTAGCTGCCATCATTCTAGGTTGTATTTTCTCAACGCTATTTAGCGTTTTTAGTGCTCTAGGTCCTATAAGCAATCCTACCCCTCCTACTGCGGCGTTGACAGAGTTTTTCCATGCGGATACAGTGGCGAGCGACCATCCATTGCCAGTTTCGTGATATTTGATATCTTCTGTGTGCGTGTATCTGTGTTCTTGTATGCATATTATGTCTATTTTATGTTCTTCGGCCGATGCGATTAGCTCTGGGAGTTGTCCTATTCTATTTAAGGTTCTTACGTTAAATGTGGCTATTTGTAGTGTTTGCTTGCATTTTAGTAGTTTTGATTGTTTGAGCTCTGTAGCTGATTTTTCGAACACTGAGGCCAGGGCTCCAACCTCAGCAGGACGCGCCCCTTTTTTACCCGCGCGAAGAGCGATGCGGTTTGTGTAAGTGGTTTGAGTGTGGGTCATGGTTATCTTTCGATGGCTGTTTTATTCTCTTCTATAGAAGCCACTCTTATAGAGGAGCAGCAGTAGTTCCCCGATCGAACTGGCGATCCTGAGCGAAAAGTCGTCAAACTCACGTCCAGGACCCATTTGGGTATTGAGTTTGGTCGTCCATTGGTTTATTCAAATACCTTTACGTACATCATGCTGCTTCCCATGTGTACATAATAATAATAATTTTAAAAAAAAAAAAAAAAAAGGGAGGGGGGAATTTTTTTTTTAAGTTTTAACTTAGTTAAAGTCCAACATTAAGGTAGTTTCTTATGACTTTCACTAGTACTGACTTATACTCTTTTTTTGCTGTATTGGGACTTTTCCTGGGTTTTTCATTTTTTTTTTTTTTTTTTTTTTTCCTACAGTTGGGGACCTAGCAGGCTTCAGGAATTATAGAGCTTTTTTTTTTTTTTTTTTTTTTTCCTCTTAGGGGGGGCCTGTGGTAGCATTAGGCGTTCTAGGCTTTTTCTTCTAAACTACTGTTAGGGCTTTCTTTACGAATTTTTAAATTATTCGATAGAAGATATTCAAAAACATTCTGCCTTGTTCGCTGACATGTGGATAGGCTTAATATCAAATTGGCTTTATAGTAGAGTAAGTGTGCCTTTACATTTAAAACGCATAGTTTAAGCATTATTTCACAAACAAAATACAGCATAACATTTTGTAAAATTCAGCATTTTAAATTGGACTTAAAGACATACTGACCAATATTGACATATTTCTTCCACTTGGCTCCTGAGTTCAAATGCTTCTTCTTCGTTTGGACTTTTATTTACTACTGATATTTTAGGTAGCTTTGGGGGCGGTCTACTGGGGTGGAGGGGAGAATTCGTTTTTTTTTTTTTTTTTTTTTTTTTCCTTTCTGAGGGGGGGGGCTGACCCCCCTTAACTCTCCAGCTATGGGTTAAATTGTACCCCTACTGTCCTTCTATAAGGATAATTTTGGTATGAAGGTAGATATGCCATTAAATAAACCAGAAAAAAAAAACAATTGTCACAATGAAAATTTTCCATTGAAGCAAATAGTGGCGTGAGAGAATCTGTGGTCTGTTGAATTTTAAGATGAATCTGTGTAGATGATGCATACTTTTATGGTGATTATAACCTGACTACTCAACATAAGTTTATTTTTAAAAATACATGAAAAAATTAATTAGTCTGTTTCATCAGTTTGTGATTAAGCCGAAGTTTTACAATGAAAAGTTATTATGCCACAGTTGCTGAACTTTGACAATGGCTTACAACAAAAGTTACAGATCAATTTGAACTGCTAATAGAATACATTAAATAGCATTTTTTTATGCTGTTTTTCTGCCAAATTTGATTAGATTCACATTACTGAGTTTTTGGAACGAAGTGAAGTATACTTACATATTTGTAATTTTTCATTCTGTCTCAACAGTAAAAGTTTATTGTTGTAATGGAATATCCCATACTCCCTCTCAGTCATGTGGAATGACTGTGTGTGTGTGTATATATATATATATATATATATATATATATATATATATATACACACACACACACAGTGAACATGGCGTTATACCTGTCCTTGCTTCGGGGATTAGTAGTGTGCCTCACTATTCCTTGTCTGTCTTATTGTATCTCTCTAGCAATAAAACCCTCTCTTTTATTCTACGAACGTGCTGACTGTTCCTTTCCCCTCAAGTACCACCTTGTCTGATTGTATCCCTTTTAAGAACACAACACTTACCAGATGCATACATTAAGTTTCCAGACTTTTTTCGTATTGGCATTTAAAATTGTCGTAGACTCTTGAAAATTCAGTATGTTATTGCTATACATCTTATGAGATGACTGACCAATTTTTATGATTTCAGCTTCAAATGAACAGCTACAGCAGCAATTGGAATACACCCTACTAAAGCCTGATTGTCACAGCTGGTGAATTTCAAAAATGCAATCTGACACTTTAGAAGAACGATATGCACTGAAATTGTTTTTTAAACTTTGAAAAAATGCCAGAGAAACGTATGGAATGCTTCAGGCTGCTTTTGGAGCACCTTGCATGAATCGAGCATCAGTTTTTGAGTAGCATAAGAGATTCAAGGAAGGCAGGGAGTCTGTGACGGATGATGCGAGGTGTGGGAGGAGTAAGGAAGTCAATAGACCAGAGTTGATTGGCCAAAGGGTTAGGGTTACTATGTTGAGGTTTTAAGGGAGTTCAGGAAGAGATTCCGTCAGAAGAGGTCAGCACTCTTCAAATCAGGTCAGTGGCATTTCCGGCAGGACAATGCACCAGTCCACAACTCCATCCTTGTCACAGACTATTTGACCAAGATGGGCATCAAGACAGTTCCTTAGCCTCCCTATGACTTTTGCTTATTCCCTAAGCTTAGAGGCTGTCATTATGAAACAATTGAGGAGATGGTCATTGACACGCTCATACAAGAGGACTTCCATGGGGCCTTCCCGAAGTTGTTGGAATAGTACAAGTGCATTGCAGCCGGAGGAGATTACTTTGAAGGGGACTAGAGTTTCATGTGTGTACTATCAATAAAAGTGCCCACATGAAAAAAGTCTGGAAACTTATCATATGCACCTTGTAAAAAAAACTAACATATGAACAACTTTGATAAATCAATTTCCTTTCATTTGATATATGGTTTGAGAGGGTTTTATGGGTTTATAGTGTGTGTGTGTGTATTGTTTTTTTGTTTTAAGCATTTTTCTGGTTGGACCCATTAAAAATACAAATGTCTACAATGTTTTTAGGTTGCTGTGAGCATTGCTACTCCATGCTCCTTAAATCTCCATCCTCACCATCAGATGCTGTTTCGTGTCATACACTTGTGAAACCCTTTGGTGGGAGGGTCTTACCAGTCTGCAGAGAACACAATCAGTGTATTTGCAACAGGGGAAATAAATAGGCTAGGGTTAGATAAGTATAAATTGAAGGCAGTATCGTCATGAAGAGAGCACTTTAAAAGTCTACATTTTTAATGACAATTAGCTGTACCCGGCCACACGTCGCTGTGGCTCAGTTTGTTTAAATGCGGGGGGGGGGAGAAAATGCATGTTTCTAATGTTTAATTTTCCGATACTTGTGGATACACAATATTTTTGGTAGTTTCATTTTCTGTGTAGATAAAGAGATTGTCTGGATTGCCGACTCTGGAACAGACAACATATAATTGCCCATATGAGAAGCAATCAATGTGTAAATATAAGCCACACAATTCTAAAGATTGTCCCTGTGCTTTGTTGATCGTGATTGCAGATGCCAATCGAATTAGGAATTGCCATCTCTTAAATTGAAATGACATATCTGTTGGAATCGTAGGAATTCACGGATAATGACAACTTCACCTTAGAAAGGCCCTGTCAAAATTTTTGCTTCTATGATGTTAGTCATTAATTTTTTTACTGAAAGACGTGTGTCATTACAAAGCTTAGGCTGGTTAATATTTCACAACGTGATAATTGGCACACCATAAAATATTTATTAAACAACAAAATAAATGGGATATCAATAATGAAGAAAAAATTTAGGAATAAATTTTTAGAATAAAAAGAAATTTACTTACTACTGAACCTACGAAATATGGTTTAAAGTTCATTAACGAAAGAAAACTTTTTAAGGAATGTCTTTCGTTGAAGTTAAACAACAAAAAAGAAAATAAAATATTTAGTAAACAATTCGTTACTACTGAACTGACGAAATATGGTTTAAAGTTTAGTGTCTTATCGATAATAAATGAAAGAAAACTTATTAAGAAAATATTTTGTAAACAATTCATTAGAATAAAAAAAAAAAAATTTACTTACTACTGAACCAATGAAATATGGTTTAAAGTGTCTCTGTTTAAGTTACCAAAAAAAAGGAAAGAAAAATGATAAAGGCAGAAAAAAAATCATGTGTAAAATTCTTGGAAAACAGAAGTAATGTTTACCTTCATAATTCGCTTTTGGCTTTTCTCGGAGAAAAACAACTTATTAAAAATATTTTTTTTAATTATTGTAATATTTTTGGATAATAAGTATATAAAAACACTCCTGAATTTGATTAAAATACTCTCAGAAAATTTTAAACCAATTAGTGGTATAAAACTGGAGATTATCGGTTAGTAACAAACATTTACAGTTTTATTTATATAGATTTTTGTTTTGTTTTTTTTTGTTTTTGGGGATCCAGATTATTTCCAAGTTGAGGTGGAATAAATATGAAAATGCACACAGTGATATATTTCATAGAGAAGAGGGAAAATACCAGATATGCATTTTGAAGAAAGGAAAATGTTACCAGGACATCCATATAAATGGTGAAAGCTTCCAAATAGAAAAGCTATTTTTTTTTTAAAAAAAAAAGCAAAAAAAACTAACTAGTGACTAAAACTAAAATTTCCTGCCCTAATTGCAAATGAATAATTTTGTGGGATCTGCATTTGAGCTGAACTTTAAAAAAGAAATTAATCATCTAAATTTTCAATATTGAATAACTAAGAATCTCTCACTCTTTCTTTAATAGAAGCATCAGTATCACCATGGACTGCTGTTACAGTTGATTCAGGGTCATCTTGATTGATTCTAACCGCATACCAATCCGTTTAATGTTTTTTTACACGTAGAGGTTAGCGAGTCACATTCATTGTATTTTTGTATTTACATTTTTTATGTGGTTGTTTCAGAACATTTTTTTTGCTCACGGTTACATGATATTAATTATTCCTATCTAATGTAAATAATTTGCACACTGGAATACCTGAAACAATACAACTATCTAATGTTAATAATCATTTGGTTTCTAGTAATTATTTCTATTTAATAATATCTATTTGTTGGCACACTTTTATAGGGTTTCAAGTGTAGAATAACAATAACACATACCTCCGTAGAGCATCCAGCTGGCAGGTCGTAACTCAGTGCAGTCTTTCTTACAATGCTAAATTGAAGCTGGTTTATATAATGAAATACCTTCACTCACTTATCAGCAGCCAACCATGACCCATGCAATAGAATCGTCCACTTGTGCGCAATGGAATGCTCCAAGGCACCATAAATAGCTCCCATTCATCAGTCGCGGCAATGCTTAGCTTTCTGTTTTCACAACCAATTGCTCTTAGCTATTGCAACTAATTGCCTTACACGACCTGACAAATCCTACATCAAGTAAAAAAAAAAATCATGAGTAAACAATCAAAACTTCAAGTAACTATTCTTAATACAAATAATTTTCAGTTATGTTTCAAGTATTTCTATGGAATACAAATAATTTTTAGAAATCTGACTCATAAATGGGACCCTAACAGGTATTTCCATTCGACCAATCTCGTCATCGAATGCAAGGGATACGGTCAGTGAATACTAAACCCTGCACAATGGTTGTAGAATCTTCTAGTTTGAAATGAGCTCTATTTTTATTTAATTTCAGTCACTTTCTTAAATTTATTTTTTTAACAGCTGTGCCAGCCATTGTTGTGATAAACTTATTTCCTTGTTGATTTAATGGAAGGAAGGATACAGAAAATCCCGCAGGGAAGAGATTATCCTATCTCGTCAACGTATTGAACACACAGGCATCACCCACTCATATCTACTCAAACAAGAACAACCACCATGGTGTGTGGGATGCCACTCTCCATATTCAGTTAAATACCTATTGATAGATTGTATCGACCTAAAACCAAAAAGACAAAATTTCTACACTGTAAACAAAATGAAAGAACTATTTGAACATGTTAAAGTAGACAAAATACTAGCATTTCTAAAAGCAGTTGGTCTATATAATAAAAGAATTTAAACCTTCAATATTCCATTTATGTACATGATGCTAACACTAGCCAACCAAACCAACAGAAATTGGCATTAAATAACCTGAAAAAGGGTTGATATGCCATAAAACAAAACAATCAATCAACCTTACTGATTTAAGATGACCTATATGTAAACTTCCTGGAATGTATAGGTAGGGGAGGTACTAGCTATTTACACATTTAATATTGAGTAAAAGTGTAAAAAAAAAACTAGAGGAGGGGGAATTTTCTGTAGGAACCTAAAAGTGTTTGTTGTATGCATTTTAAGTCCTGAACTGAAGTTTTATCATTCAAATTTTCCTAATTATTTATTTATTCATTTATTCCTCTTCAGAAGTCTCCAAAGTGTATAAAAACTGAAAATACCCCAGTTTCTTTATCTCCTTCTTCGGAGCAGTTGGTCAGAGCAGAAGAGAATCGCATAAAGGCTCTTGCAAAACTTCACCAGACTCGTACCCAAGGTTTGTTTGTGAACGTTGGTCCATCTTGGATGAAAGTGCTGGAACCAGAAATCAGAAAAGAATATTTTCAATCGGTGAGTATTGTACTCAGGCTGACTTTACTTTCTCTATAAACTGATGAGGTGCCTTCAATAAGTTTCCAGACTTTTTTGTACAGGCATTTAAAATTGTTGTAGACTCTTGAAAATTCAGTATGTTATTGCTATACATCTTATGAGATGACTGACCAATTTTTATGATTTCAGCTTCAAATGAACAGCTACCGCAGCAATTGGAATACACCCTACTAAAGCTTGATTGTCACAGCTGGTGAATTTCAAAAATGCAATCTTGATGTGAGGACACTTTAGAAGAACAATATGCAATAAATTGTGTTTTAAACTTAGAAAAAATGCCACAGAAATGTATGGAATGCTTCAGACTGCTTTTTGAGCATCTTGCATAAATCGAGCATCAGTTTTTGAGTAGCATAAGAGATTCAAGGAAGGCAGGGAGTCTGTGAGGGATGATGAGAGGTGTGAGGGGAGTAAGGAAGTCAGAACACCAGTGTTGATTGGCCAAATAAAGAATTTCATGGATAAGGCCCGTCGTGTATCTATAGAGACAATAAGTGCACAGTTTGATGTCAGTGTGGGAACTGTATAAACAATTATTTGCGAGGAACTGAAGATGCTGCAGATTTGCACAAAATTTGTCCCAGGGGTGCTCAGAGAAGATCAGAAAGAAAGACGTTGTCATGACAGCAGGGAGATGGTCGAGCTGTTCAATTCAGATCCCGCAGTTCTTGATGCTCTGGCGACCTGCGATGAAAGCTGGATCTACTACTATGACCCAGAAACCAAGAGAGAGAGAGTTCCCAGTGGAAACATGCTGGCTCTTCCAGACCCAAGAAGGCCAGGCAGAGCAAATCCACCCACAAACCTTTGATGATCCCTATTTTTGACAGCACTGGCATGGTCTACATGCACTGGGTTCCCACTGGACAGACAGTCGACAGGGAATACTATGTTGAGGTTTTAAGGGAGTTCAGGAAGAGATTCCTTGGGAAGAGGCCAGCACTTTTCAAATCGGGTCAGTGGCATTTCCAGCAGGACAGTGCACCAGTCCACAACTCCATCCTTGTCACAGACTATTTGACCAAGATGGGCGTCAACACAGTTCCTCAGTCTCCCTATAGTCCAGACCTTGCTCCCTGTGACTTTTGGTTATTCCCCAAGGTCCAGGAAAAACTTAGAGGCTGTCGTTATGAGACAATTGAGGAGATGAAAGAGGCTGTGACGAAGGTCGTTGACATACTCACAAGAGGACTTCCATGGGGCCTTCCAGAAGTTGTTGTAATGGTACAAGTGCATTGCAGCCGGAAGAGATTACTTCGAAGGAGACTAGAGTTTCATGTGTATACTGTCAATAAAAGTGCCCATACGAAAAAAGTCTGGAAACTTATTGTAGGCACCTCCTATAATTGGTTGTTTTTAAGTACAAGTTCAATTGCTAGGCACAACGGAAGGAAATGGATTCCATGATTCGTTTCCCTATCAACTTTCCTCTTCACGCTCCATGTTATATGTCCTTGTCACTTTTCTTTGCTTGCTCTGTCCATCTGTCTGTCAAACTGGTGGTCTGCAGAAAACAAAATAGACACCTTTACTACTGGCATTGCTCCTTTTATGCAACAAAATTTGCATGCATCACAAATCCGGTCTCGCCAGAAACGAAATAGGTGTCTTATAAATTCCTCCTCCAAAACACCAGATTTTTTTTTTTTTTTTTTTTTTTTTTTACTGCCAACCCTCTACACACAAGACATGTCAAACTGAGGTAAGTCTTTCTCTTTATATCACTGCTCTACACGCCAGACAAAATCTGGCTTTCTTTCTGCGGGAACACAGTAGACCTTCATTTTCGTGGCTCAATTCTTGTTCACTGTTATATAGTTCTTGGTCAATATTAATCCTCCCCCTTTTTTCTTTCTTTATTTGTAATACATTTCTGTAGTTGAACACTGCTACAAAATAGTTTTCTTATTTCCTGATATATAAAGCCCAGTCGGCTGGAGCTGTTGAATCCACTGACTGCATTTCTGCAGACAGGTAAGACCCCTCCCTAATGAGTCTCCTAGATATGACCTTAAATCATCTGATGGTGAGGATCCAGTATTAGAACTTTAGGGAATGTGGAGTACCCCTTTATTGCTATTACTCCCAGGTCCACTGTTAGGGCTCCACTTGTGGGTAGAATGGAACTGTTTAATCTTATGCTTGAAATCATTTAACTGTGTATAAAATAATGAGTGATACTTTCAAAAATGTTACCTACTAAATATTTGTTTACAAATCATTTTATATATATATATATATATATATATATATATATATATATATATATAATGGTTTGGCTTGCACAGTCAGTTGGGGCTGTAGAATATACCAACAACTTCTCTACAGAGGGGTAAAACTCCCCCGACAAGTGTCCTGGATATGACACTAAACAATCTGATGCTGAGGTTTCACTAATGCTGGAGCTTTGGAGAATGCTGAGTACCTCTTCATTGCCATCTCTTCCAGGTCCACTCTGGCCTAGAGTAGTAGCACCTGATAGGGTCCTATCCATGGGTAAAATAGAACTAAACTGTACTTATGTTTAGCTGAATTGTTTGAAACAACTTTTGATATTTAACTGTGTGTAAACAAAAAACTGTTAAACTGAATTGTTTGAAATAGAACTGTTTATATATATAGGTGGATTCGGCATTAATAACTTACAATGGTTGATTTTGGCATTAGATAGCCTACTTAGGTTGACATGCCATAACCAAACCAACCAACCAACTGATATATAAGATGTGGTTTATAAAGGTATTTCGAGGACTACTACTTACCGGCTCATTGGCCTAGTGGGTAGTGTTTGCCAATGTTCCGGGAGACCGGGGTTCAATCCCAGGTTCAGTCATACCAAAGACTTTAAAAAATGGTACTTGATACCTCCTTGCTTAATACTCAGCATTATAAGGTACGTATCAAGGGTAAAATAGAGCAATCCAGGGAAAGGAGTAGCACCCTCCCCTACACCTTGGTGTAGTAGCTATTGAAAAGGGAGCCTTCGGGTCACCCTCGACCACGACTACTACTCACTGTAACCCTTCCAAGCTCCTTTAGTAGATGACCTTCTAGTTATAATACCAGCTATTGGGATGCTGTGTGATATTGGCATATAATTATTTTAATGCTAAATGTGTCTCTAATATGCAGGTATTAGTATGCTTAATGCTAAGGAAGATATTTAGTTGAATCCCCACTCACCAAGAACCAATATTAGCATTAGTGTATTTGTGATAGACTAATACTGAATACAACAGAAGGAAAAACAAGTTAAATGCATTTGTATACATGAGAACTCCTTTATATGCATAATATATATGCCGATCATATTAAAAAGAAAGAATACACAAACATGTCTCAACTGCTAAAAATATACACATTGTTCCATGAACAAGCTGTATGCAGAAGGAGTAGAAAAATGGAGAAAGATTTACTTGGGGAAATGAAAATAGCCACATAGCTTTACTGTTTCCTGGGACAATAAGAGACAACATCTCCCTTATTCAAAGAAGAGAACCAAAAGATATGGAGAATGGGTTTCTGAGACTGTCATGTGACACCCCATAAGCACAAGACATGCCTATTCTCTAAGGGAGATGATTATTTATCTTCCTGCACCAGGAAATATATATATAGAGAGAGAGAGAGAGTGAGTAAGATATTAGTTTTAATCAGACTGATATGTTGTATAAAGAAAACAGAAAGAAAATATATATAAATGGATTAGAAAAGATTTATTAATTAGTTCTACTAACACGTTTTGACATTAAGATATGAAATCACAAAAATTTCACATAGAAAATGTTTTTGTCATCTTCTGGGTGGGAATTGTGATTTTAAAGTAGCAGTTTGAAACAAATACAGAAAAATATTTAAAATCCATTTATATGTATTTTTCTTTTATACAGCAGATATGATAGTTCTATTAATTTGTGACTGCAGATATTTTTTTTTCTCTTTACCCAATGCATTTCTCTAGTAAAATACTGCTACAAAATATGCATATATCTCTATTCTGTCATTCTGGGATTAATGGTTACTCCCCTGGTCTCCAAAACCAAAGCCTTGTCATCAGATGCAGTCAGTGTCTCACCCAAAATCCCTCTTTGAGAGGATGAGTCTTACCCCTCTGCAGGTGATGCAGTCAGCATGTTTTTAAGCCATGCCGACAGGGCAATTGGTATTGAAAGGGTTAAATTTAAAGATTAATTGTCGAGCAATGTTAGCTATGTATTCTGAAATTTGATTAAATTTCTTTGTGTGATATTTTTTTTTATGTGAACAGTAAACTTCATTTTACTTATTGAATTTTTCATGCCTGGTTTGGTTTGGTTTCTTTTGTTTAATGGCATATCAACCTTTGAAGGTTATTTAATGCCAAAGGCATTCTCCTAGAAGAACAGTAGTGGTACTATTTTAACCCATAGCTGGGAGGATAAGGGGGTTCATACCTTTCCCAAGGGTATTTGCTCGAAAGTGAACGTAATAGCGCGACTGGAGTACGAACTCGCTTACTACGATTCCGCAGTCCATCGCTTTAACCATTATACCACAAGGACACCCCCCTGAGTGCCTGGAGTTGAAAAATTGTTAAACTTCAAGAATGTTGTCATTTGGATTTGGAGATTAAAACCCATGTTTATATTTTGCAATTCTGTGTTCTCCTTTTAACTACAAACTTTATTCTTTTAATTTATACATCTATTTACCTGTTTTATATAGCTTTGCAAATTTATTGCGGCTGAAAGGTCTAAACATACAATCTACCCACCAGCAAATGAAGTTTTTTCATGGACCAGAATGTGCACCCTCAAAGAGGTAAGACTTAAGTTTTTTTCTTTTTCAAAATGAGAAGCCAACACTTAGATATCTTTTTGCCATTTTATTTTTCAAAAAGTTATTGATTTATCTGATGGTGGGGCTCTAGTCTTGGGAGTTGGGAGAACCACTCTCAGGTTCACTCTAACCCTGTTAGGGTCCTATTGATGGGTCAAATAGAACTGTTTAATCATTTACTAAATGGTGGTGTTTGTTTGAAACTATTTAACTGTGTGGGAGAAAATGATTGATATTGAATAGAATTATCCCCTCGACATACTCTGGGACGAGCAGCAGGTGGCATAGTCCTCCATTTCAATACAGGCAAAACAGAGTTCATGTGCATGTGCTTTAATCAAAGCGGTGACATCTCCACACTAAATGGTAGATCTCTGAAACTTGTAAACAAGTTCACCTATCTCGGAAGCAGCATCTCATCACTGGAAATAATATCAACACATGACTAGCAAAGGCTTGGACAGCTATTGATAGACTATTGGTCATATGGAAGTCAGATCTGTCAATTTTTTTTCTAAGCAGCGGTCATGTCGATACTACTGTATGGATGCACCACATGGATGCTGACAAAGTGTATGGAGAGAAAGCTTGATGACAATTGTGCAAGAATGCTGCAAGCTATATTTGGTTTAATCATATTTACCAACCCCTCCGCTCGGGCAGGATATGACACAAGGTCAATTTTTTAAGCGGAGTTTAACAGGTTTGAATTCAGAGTTTTCCTTCTCCTAGACTAGTTGCCTCACCAAGGCTGAAGAACCTAGTCTGTCCTACTATTTACCCATAGCTGGAGGGAGAATAATTGGATTCATACCTTTCCTAAGGGTATTAGTGCTATGTGAAATGCAATGAGTCTCGTCCAGGATTTGAACTCTTATCGCCGAGTCCATTTCTGCGAGGATAACCATTACACCACGGGTACCTCCTATATTTGGTTTAATAGCCAATCAATCCTTGATGATTATTTAATTCTAAATCCTGTTTATACATATATATGGTTTGTAAGCGAATAGTTTATTGGTAACTTTATTTTTAAACAAATTAGAGCTCATTTGTTTGCAAACCGTTAAATGATTTCAAGTATTTTTTCTCTCTTTACCCAATGCATTTCTCTGGTAGAATACGGCTACAAAATATGCATATATCTCTATTCAGTCATTCTGGGAGTAATGGCAATAAAGGGTTACTCCCCCGGTCTCCAAAACCAAAGCCTTGTCATCAGATGCAGTCAGTGTCTCACCCAGAATCCCTCTCTATTTAACATAAGTAATTCAGAGAATTAATTTTTTGACTTTTTTTCCTCATCTTGGTAGTTTTTGTGTTGTTTCTTCTTTCACTAAGTTTTGGCCAAATTTCACCTCTGGCCTTCTTCAGGGGATTTACCGCGACCTCGGATAGGAATGCTGAGTCTTGTAACCGTATCCCCAGTAATTACTGCCTTCCATAGTTGTTGTCTATCGCACCACGTCCACAAAAAATAAAAATTAATTCTCAGATTAAGAAACCTCATCTCAAAATGATTCCAATTAAAAGACAAGTATAAGTAATTCTGTTTATCAAGTATTCCTAACTAATTTAGTATTATCCATTTGTTTGCACATGGTTGAATGGTGTGTAGGTTACTTTATTTTAAGCGAGTATAAGCTCATTTACTAATACAAAAGTTAAAATAGTTTCATGTATTGCTATCTCAAAGCATTTGACCCTCAGGCACCACCTAGCATTTTCCACAAGAAGAATATGGTCAAGTCAATCAACTGCCCAGTCGGCTGGGGCAATAGAATACACCGACTGCTTCTCTACAGAGGGGGTAAGACCCCCCCTCCAATGAGTGTCCTGGATACGACACTAAACAGTCTGATGGTGAGGTTCCAGTGATGCTGGAGCTTTGGGGAATGTGGAGTACCCCTTTATTGCCATCGCTCCCAGATCCACTCTGGCCCGGAGTGGTAGCACCTGATAAGGGTCCTATTTATGGGTTGAATAGAACTAACGGCATACTTATGCTAAACTAAATTGTTTGATTAAACTGAATAGCTTGAAATAGAAATGTTTTTGACAATTAAACCGTACTTACATTTGAACTGCGTACTTATGCTAAACTGAATTATTTCAAATAGAACTGTTTTTTGACATTGAAACCGTATTTACTCTTAACCTGAATTGTTTAACTTAGAAGTGTTTTGACATTTAACTGTGTGTAAACAAAATTTGTACTTATACTAAACTGAATTAGCACTGCTTGACTAAACTGAATAGCTCAAAATAGAAACGTTTTTCACAATTAAACTGTACTTACAGGGTGGAACGATAAAATTGTTGTCCTAAAGAAAACAACACTACAGCTTTATTTTAAAACTTTTATTGAAAAAATCAATTCAGCTAACTTGATTATATAGTAGAGCTGACATCTATTCAATGGAGCTGCCTTCAGCCTCAATCACCACCTCAATACGGATCAAGAACTGGGAGCATGCCTTTTCCACAAGCGCCGACGGGAGCTCGCCTGATGGCAGCGATCAGGCTGGCTTTGGTGTTGTGGGAGGTCATGTTGGTGATGTTCTCGATGTATAACCAAACGAAGTAGTCCAACTGGTTCAGGTCGGGGGAGGAGGGGGGCCAGTAAGAGAAAGGTACAAAGCTGTAGCACTCCTTCTGAAGCCAAACCTGGGTCTCTTTGGACTTGTGAGCCGGCACTGAGTCCTGCTGCCACACCCAGGGTCTGCCACCGGCCACCTGATTGCACCAGGGGATCACTACACCGCTGGGGAGTTTTATCAATGATTGCCTGGACCTTTTCAATGAACTCCTGGCGGTGTCCTCAGCCTTGGGCTTCCACTCCACCACCTCCAAAGGGTTGTCCGATGCGCTGAGCTTTGCCCTCAAGCGTTAAACTGTCCGGATTTGCGTTTTGAGGGTGCTGGCAATGGTCCTGTTGTCATAACTTGGATTGGTAGAGAGCATGAGTTATACAGCGGCGCATCTCCGATCTCGCTCCTTGAACATTGTGTCATTTTCAGACATGATAGAAGACTCCTATCGCTCTTGGGATTTGTACACAACTGGCCAACCTATAGATAGTCTGCAACAAAAAAAGAAAGCCGGTTTTTATTAAACGGAAATGGAATCATGTCGTCTTTTCTAGGGCGACAATTTTATCATTCCACCCTGTACATTTAAACTGCGTGCTTATGCTAAACTGAATTATTTGAAACATAAGAATGGATTTGGCGTTAAATAACCTCCAAAGGTTGATATGCCACCAAACCAAACCAAACCAAACAGTATTTAAAGCAAAAAAAGACTCATTCACACAAAAATACAAGCTTGCAGTGAAAATATTCTCACTTTAGGAGAAATGAACACGCAGTCTAATGGTTATTTCTCTGTTATATCATAGAATGTTTTAGTTGAGACTGACCTGAATACGAGTCATGTAGCTGGAAAAAAATTAATTATATAGTTCTCATGTTATATGCACCTAACTTTTGGGATAAAAAAAAATTAGAAAAACAATGTCTTATACAGAAATAATCGTGGTAAATGTGGAACTTTTTTCTCCTGAAAATCACCAAAGGAATCTTAATTTTTCTTTCTTTAGGTAAAAGTTGTCATCATTGGGCAAGATCCATACCATGGCCCAAACCAGGCACATGGTGAGTACATTTTATTGATGATTTATAATAATAAAAGTAATTGCATGTATTTATCCACCTCCTCTACCATGGGCAAAATGTAACCCGGTCAATTTTTAAGCGGATTACCGCTGGTTTTAACTTTTTTTTTTTTTTTTTTTTTCTTTTAGAGGGTTGCCTTACTAAGGTTAAAGAACCCACTTGTTGAATATAAGATGGCTGATTATAAAAATAGAAATTTTAAACATAAAATTATTATCAACATATATTCAATTTTCCTTTGTGTGATTTTCATTTCAATGTGAGAATGCCAGATAAAAATGTAGCCTTATATTCATAAGTTTCTGATTAATGAAAATGAACCCAGAAATTAAGTATTTAATTCAGTGATGTAAAGATTTTAATTGATTGGCCTGACAACAATGTTAAAATATTGATATGCCTAAAAATGAGTTCTATTCACTTTTATAGGTCTATGTTTTAGTGTCAAACCTGGTATTACGCCTCCACCAAGGTAAGATATTTAATATTTTTAATATCTTTATTTTATCATTAAATATTTGATATTTTAAAATGTTCCACCTCCACTTAAGCAAGAAATATTGTTTTAAAAAAGATAAAACTTGATAAAAAAAATTTTGATAACACTTTTCATGTGAGTATTAATTTTATTGCGGACTTTTTGTCCTCATCTTGGTAGATTTTTTTGTTATTTTTTTTCTCACTATGTTTCGGCCAAATTTCACCTCTGGCCGTCTTCAGGTGATTAAGCGCGACCCTCGGATAGGAATGCTGAGTCTTGTAACCGTATCCCCAGTAATTACTGCCTTCCATAGTTGTTATCTATCGCACCACATTTTTGACCAAGTAACCCTCTGGCCGGCTTGGGTAGGAATTGAAACCGCTATCTTCTAACAATGCTCACCTGGAACTTGACGCCTCTATCTGCTGTGCCACAGGCCCCGAAGGGTGATCAAGGTTGGATTTTATGGTCTTATAAATCCAATTATTTGTTCTCCTTATCTGGTCTTCCATAGTCTGCTCCGTACCAAATTCGTAATTGTCTTTATTGGGAATCCTTTTTGAGATGAGGCTTCTTAATCTGAGTATCAATTTTATTGTGTGTGTGTGTGTTTTTTTTTTTTTTTTTTTTTTTTTTCCTCACTACGTTTCAGCCAAAATTCACCTCTGGCCATCTTCAGATGATTAACCGTGACCTTGGATTGGAATGCAGAGTCTTGTAACCGTATCCCCAGTTATTACTGCCTTCCATAGTTGTTGTCTATCACATTAATTGAGAAAAAACAACAAAAAAAACTACCAAGATGGGGACAAAAAGTCCGCAATAAAATTAATTTTCAGATTAAGAAGCCTCATCTCAAAAAGGATTCCCAATAAAGACAATCACTTTTCATGTGCTACTAAAGGAAATTGTTCCCTTCTTAATTGAATTCAGGTCTCTGATTTCAAATATGAAGTCAAAATTTAGCCATTAGATCATGTTTTTTATTTATACGAATTTAAATGTTATATTCACAATGTTACTCTTCATGCCATATAGTATATTCTTCATGTTGGAAAACAAACTTGTGTATGATGTAATTTAAGCATTTACTTTCATATATCAGTTTTTAAAAATAAATTTAGTTTCAATGAAAGGTCATTTGAAGGAATGTTTCTTTCTTATATTTCTTGGCCCAAAATACAAATTATATCTTGTGTAATAACAGCCTGTCATATCAAGTATGAAGCAAATTTTCAAGTTATACACATTTTGATGTTATATGTAGAATTTTACTCTACATAGCATATGGTTATATTTGTCACATTGAAAAACAAACTTGTCTACTCAAACTCAGTAAATACTTTATTGCATCATATTCAATTTCAATTAGAGAAAAAAGTTTCTTAGTAAGCAATATGCCCCTCAATATATTCAACTTAAGCATTGGTCAATAGCATTCAAAAACATTTGAAACATCAACTCTTTAGTTTGTGGAAAGTGTTTGTCTCCCGCTGTAGAAATAAACAGTTATTATAGTATCCCCAGCTGATCAGCTGTTTTCATGCAATATTTGATAAATTTGCACCTTAATGCAGTCAACTTGGGTTCTAATGGTCTAATCTAAAAAATGTTTATATGACTGGAAAGAAAATAAAATAATATATCAAAAATATGTAATTTTTCTGTGCTTTTAACCATTGAATTATTTTTTTATACTGAGTTGATATTGTATTTTGCTTTAAAAAGCCAAAAACATGAAATATTAACTTTTACAAGACTCGATTTTAAACATTACTTTGTTTTACAAAATTCGGATGGTCAATCTTCACCAGTATTCTTGAAATTTAACAACCAATCAGAAGAAACCTTAAATTACAACCAGGAAAATGATTTTTTTTTCTTCTCGGACCCATAGAAGTGAGAATACTCTTTAGCAAAATTAGCATAATTTTTTCAAAACAGAAGTCGAACAAAAAAAAAAAAAGTAAACTGTTCTTAATAGAACATAGTCTCAGGATTATTTTGATATATAATATGAGAAATTTTGATAATGCTTTAATGTGCAACATTTTTGTCAAAGTTTCAATGGGAAGGGAGGGAGACTTATGAGAAATATAAACAAAAATGTTGGCAGGCACCATGTGATCAGTCTTGTCATTTTTTGTTATAAGTTCTCTTCTCCACATTTTTGTATAGATATTATAGACAATTCATGCTAAATAGTTTAACTTTAAATTGTTGAAAATAACTATTTTTAAAAGGATTTTGTCCAATTTTTTTGGGGCGGGGGTATTATTTTTTTTTAATGTTAAAGTGTTCCATCCACATGGAACTGTCAATGTAAATTCTTTGATTTATTTGTATTAACTGTACTTTTTGAAGAAAAATGTACAAAATTTTAGGAAAAGTTCTGTATATTTTTTAATGAAAAACAAAAATACACTGAAATTTGTAATTTATTTTTTTTACATTTTATGAATTTTCAATTGCATGAATGAATCTTGAAAAAAAATTCATCTACAAAAAATCTCATGTGTGTGTGTATGTGTGTGTATGTATATATATATATATATATATATATATATATATATATATATATATATATATATATATATATATATATATATATATATATATATATATATATATATATATATATAATCTATATCAGATTTTTTGTAGGCATATAAATTTTTTTCTCTCCATGCTGAAAATTTATTTATCGTTTGATTTTTAACTTTTGCATTGATAAAATATATTTGAAATGTCAAGAAATGTATTCTATTTTTTTGGATGTAATGTAAGATAATACATATTTTTAAAAAAAAAGTTTTGTTATTTATCTAAATTAATAATACATATGTGTATACAAGCAATATTAAAATGAAAATGTTGAATAATCTTTTAGTAAACTTGAACCAAAAAATAAGCGCTGATACCTATACTACTCATTCTCTCAATAATGGGTTTCAGTATGAAAATATATACAATCTGATTGCAGAATCAGAAGGTACATATAATTTTATATATATATATATCAAAACTGCTCCAAAATTAAAGAAATGGTGAAGAAATTACTGAATGTCTTGTTGTAAATTGGTCCATGATTTGATGTAATTTTTATGTAAAATCATTAATTTTAAACTTTCAGAACCACTTGGAATATTTGTATAATACAAACAATTTTGGAATCCATTTAGAGAGATCTTTATAACTAATATGATGAAATAATATTAAATAATTACTCATCATATTTAGATTGAAGTACCCCTGGTTGCTAAAAATATCTTGTTGGAATCTTCATGTTCATTGGCCTAAATTAGGTGGGGGTGGGGGATAAAGATGAAAATGCAATTACACTGTTAGCTTGTTCATGAAATCTATTAATATTGATGAAATAAAACGTGGTAAATATCCATGAGTTTTGTTTTAATTTTACGTTCTTGTCATATGCTGAGCCTCATTTGGTACATGGCTACAAGTGCATGGTTCCCAATGAAAATTAAAAATATCCTATGATGTGCTTCTTTTTTTTTTTTTTTTTTTTTTTTAATGAATTATGATTTTATATCATCATCATATCGTGCTGGTAGCACGGATATCCCTGACCCTCTCTCGCCACTCCTCCCTATCGTTCATCGCCCTAGGTAGGTCTTCAGGACAACATCCCGTATCCTCACATAGCTGCTGAATGTATGTTCGAGCTGGTCGTCCTGCTTTTGCACGGCCATGTATGGGGGTCCATAAGAGTACATCACTTATGAGTTCGTCCCTGCTTCTCCAACAGTGTCCTGCATGTCTGGCTCGTCTAACTTGAATACTTTTCGTGATAGGGGGCAGGTGGCCGTACAGTTGGTGTCTTGTGGGGTGTTGCCGCCAGGACTTGTTTAAGATTGCATGTAGCATTCTTGTGTAATTGCCGTCTAGCTTCTTCTCGAGCCGTTTTGTTAGCGTCCATGTAGTGCATCCATATAGCAGTATCGATGTGACCGCTGCCTGGAAGAAACTGCGTTTCATTTTATCGGTTAGGTCTGATTTCCAAATAATCGATAACCTATTGATAGCTGTCCATGCTTTCGCTAACCTCGTTTCGATGTCCTTTTCGGTTGATTCGACGCTGCTTCCTAGGTAAGTGAATTTGTCTACTAGTTTAAGAGGGGTTCCTTCTAGAGTGGAGATGTCCCCCGTTTGGTTATAGCACATATATTCCGTTTTGTGTGCATTAACATAGAGGCCTATGTTTGCTGCTGCTCGTTCCAAACTATGCAGTAGTGTTTCGGCTTGGTCAGGTGTATTTGCCAGTATCGCTATGTCATCGGCATAGTCGGCGTCGGTAATTGTTGTTGCGGGGTATCTTCTGCTTCTTTTCTTCGTCAGTTCGAAGCCATTCTCTTTGATTTTGTCAATCGATGTTCTAAGTACGTAGTCTAGACAAATGATAAAGAGGTACGGAGCCAGCGTGTCCCCTTGTAGTACTCCTGCTACAATGTCGATGTATTCTGTGTCTCCATCTGGTGATCGTACTTTTACTTTAGTGTTTTTATAGAGAATCGTTATTGCCGCTACGGTTTCTTTAGGTATGCCATACGCTAGTAGGATTTGTTCCATCTTTCCTCTGCGAATGGAATCGAAAGCCTTGGTGAAGTCAACAAAAATTAATGTCGCTTGTAGGTTTTTTGCCCGTACACATTCAAGGATTCTACGGATGGTTAATATTTGTGAGGTCGTGGATCTATTTCTTCGGAAGCCATTTTGGTTTTTTCTAAGTATGTTGTCGATTTCGGGTTCTATGTAGTTTCGTAGTAGGGCATTGTAGATTTTGGCTGCTATGGATGTAAGTGTTATGCCTCGGTAGTTTTTGGCTAATCCGAGGTCCTCCTTTTTAGGAAAGGGGAGTATGCATCCTTTCATCCATCTATCTATCGGATTTTGATTGTATACTGTGTTGCAGTGTCGGAGCAGTATGTCATCGAATTGTCTGGTCTTCCATACTTCCGGGGGAATTTCGTCCAGCCCTGCAGTTTTCCTATTTTTAATTTTTCTGAGAACCGAGTTGAGTTCTTCTTGTGTGAACGGTCCTAGTTTAATGTTTAATTGTTTGCTAATTATTCTGGTGATTGGTTCATGTGTTATTTTCGGTGGGTTTCCTAGTAAGTTTTCGAAGTGCTGTTTCCACAGTTTTATTCTTTGTTGTTGGTTTGCTGCTTTCAGTTTTGCTTTGGCTGTGTTCTTTCTTCTACTCACTTTGTTTATTGTTTGCCAGGCTATCCTAGATTGTCTATCTTCCACCGAGTCTCTAATCTTATCTATCTGATTTTGAATGTATTCTGTCTGTTCCTTTATATATACGCCTGCTAATTGATATTGTGCTGTTTTTAGTTTTAAGATATTTGTGTTTGTTGGGTTTTTTCGATAGTTTTTGGAGGCTGTTTTCACTAGTGCACGTTTTTCTCTCACCGCTAATGTTTCCCAAGGGACTCTATATTTAGTTTTGAGTTTTGTTGGAATGCATTTCGCTGCTGCCTCAAGGTGTGCATTGACGAAATTTTCATATTCGTCGTTTGGTGTACTTTTTTCCGTCTTTTCTTGTAGTGTTTCGAATCTGTTTCTTAATTCTAATACGTATTTATCTCTTCTATCTCTGTTGTTCAATAGGGCCCAGTCATAGTGTTTGGTGGTCGCTGTTCGTTTGGCGTTTTTTCGTAGGCTTAACCGTATTTTCGCCGTGACTATTCGGTGATCGGTGGACACACCCTCAAAAGAGGAGTATGCCTCGCAATTCAATGCACTATTCTTCCATTTCTTGTTTATAAGGACGTAGTCTATCTGAGCTTTAGTATTGTTTGCGTACGTGTATGTCCATAGTTTTCCCTCCCTTTTTTGGTAGTTTGTATTGAGGCATGCTAATCTATTTTCTATCATGAAATCTGTTAGATGTTGCCCATTCCTATTTGACGTGTTGTGGAGGCTGTATTTGTTGTTTCCGTTTTTCCTGATTTGTGCATTCATGTCTCCGCCAATGACTAACATGTTGTGTTTCGGGATGCTACGCACTAATGAGGATAACTCATCGTAGAAGGTGACTAGTTCAGTTTCTTCACTAACATTGGTGGGGCTGTAGCATGAGATGATTGTTGCTTTAGGGTTGCCGTTAAAAGTAGCTGCCATCATTCTAGGTTGTATTTTCTCAACGCTATTTATTGTTTTTAATGCTCTTGGTCCTATAAGTAATCCTACCCCTCCTACTGCAGCGTTGACAGAGTTTTTCCATGCGGATACGGTGACGAGCGACCACCATTTCCAGTTTCGTGATATTTGATATCTTCGGTGTGCGTGTATCTGTGTTCTTGTATGCATATTATGTCAATCTTGTGTTCTTCGGCTGATGCGATTAGCTCTGGTAGTTGTCCTATTCTGTTTAAGGTTCTTACGTTAAATGGGGCTATTTGTAGTGTTTGCTTGCATTTTAGTAGTTTTGATTGTTTGAGCTCTGTAGCTGATTTTCGAACACTGAGACCAGGGCTCCAACCCCAGCAGGACGCGCCCCCTTTTTTACCCGCGCGAAGAGCGATGCGGTTTGTGTATGTGGTTTGAGTGTGGGTCATGGTTATCTTTCGATGGCTGTTTTATTCTCTTCTATAGAAGCCACTCTTATAGAGGAGCAGCAGTAGTTCCCCGATCGAACTAACGATCCTGAGCGTAAAGTCGTCAAACTCACGTCCAGGACCCGTTTAGGTATTGAGTTTGGTCGCCCATGGGTTTATTCAAATACCTTTATGTACATCATGCTGCTTCCCATGTGTATGTATATAAAGTAAAATAAAAAAAAAAAATTTAAAAAATAAAAAAATTTGATTGAAGGTTTTTTTTTTGGTTTTTTTTATAAGTTTTAACTTAGTTAAAGTCCAAGATAAAGGTACTTTCGAATGACTTTCACTGGTACTGAATTTTTTTTTTTTTTTCGGTATTGGGACATTTTCCTAGGCTTTTTTTTTCTCTATACTACCGTTGGGAACCTAGAAGGCTTCAGGAATTATAGACCTTTTACAATTGCTTTTTTTTTTTTTTTTCTTTTTTTTCCCTGGCGTTCTAGGCTTTTACTTTTTCTTCTAAACTACTGTTAGGGCTTTCTTTAACAATTTTTAAATTATATTATAGAAGAGATTCAAAAACATTCTGCCGTGTTTGCTGACATTAGGACAGAGAGAAAGTCTTTAAAATCAATTTGGGTTTACAGTAGAGTAAGTGTGTCTTTACATTTAAAACGCATAGTTTAAGCATTATTTTACAAACAAAATACAGCATAACATTTTGTAAAAATTCAGCATTTTAAATTCATAGGACTTAAAGACATACTGACCAATATTGATACATTTCTTCCTCTGTTGGTTCGTGTGTTCAAATGTTTCTTCTTCATTTAATGTTTACTTACTAAGAATTTTAAAATATAAAAGATGAAATGTGAACCCATTGCCTTTAACATTTCTATTAAATCAAGATAATTTTTTTTTAAATGTTCATTGCAAACATTGACCTTGTAAATAGGTTTGGAAATTGCTCCCTTTTTGTTTTGTTTTTTTTTGTTTTTTTTTTCTCTCTCCTTTTGAGCATTTTAAGTGGATTGTTCTAATAAAAAATATAAGTTTTTTTGCTGGATTATGGTTTTTTATATATATATATATATATATATATATATATATACACACACACAGAAGAATTTTAATTATATATAAATTCAATCTATATTTTCTTTTTTAAGTAGAGGAATTGTGACTTGAATTACCATGACCAGACACGACATACAGAAACACTTGACAGCTGTTATGACCTTATTAGGTCTCATCAGTTGTGTATACTGTGATCTCCGCCACTGTAGATCGAACCAGCAACTACAGATTGCTGAGCCGTAACTCTACAACTGAGCTGTCAGTCCATATCGCAATTCAGTTCACACTATATAAAAGTGTTTCAACACTTTCAATCCTCAGATGAGCCAGAATTCAATGTGTGGCTTTTTCAATTAAAAGAATTCTTATATAATTTTTATTCATTTATATATATAATCTGTTACCATATTAATAACTTTCTTTCATTTTTTTTGTATATATTGACAAATGTATCATTTTATCGCATTGGTTATTCATGTTTTATATTAGTATTTATTTTGTTTATCCAGTTTGGGGAATATGTATCAAGAACTTTCAAAAGATATTCTTGGATTTGAACATCCTAGACACGGCACATTGACTGGCTGGGCAAGGCAAGGTATGCATTTCACCTAATTATTATTTTTAATCATTTCATTTTCAGATTTCTTTCTTGCTGTTTGTATCTTCCTATTTGATCCATTTTAAGCTAGGACCACACATTTTAATCAAAATCTGACACTTAATTACTCTTGACTGTCATGCAAACAGCTAAAATTGATTGATTCCTTTCAACAGCATATCAACCTGTCGGGTTATTTTGTTTAGAGGTTTGAGAATTATGTTCATTCAAAGTAGTTCTTTTGCTCACCTCAGTGGCGCACATGAATAATTCTTCAAGACCAAGCTACTTTACTTCCTGTAACACTCAAAAAATAGTGCAAGACAAGTTATCCATGACCAAGATCTCCATACAATAGAACACTTTGTAAGTCCTCTGAACTAATATAAGGGAAAGGAACCTTCTTGTACATTTCTGTAAATAAGTTCCACTCCATTTTTTGTTTTTTACCATTTCTTCCAGTCCTCTTATTGAGCATTTAGTTTGACACTTCTGGCTTGTAAATGTCCCCTCTTCCATTTGGGGTTGACTATACATGAACATAACATTGCAATAATTCATTAAGTTGTTAAAATTTGAGATTAAAAAATGTTACCATAAAGAGAGAAAAAAATCCCACCTTCCTTTTTTAGTATTGAATGCCTTTTTTTTTTCTTTTTAACCTAGGTGTTTTACTATTGAATGCTTGCTTAACTGTGAGGGCATCACAGGCAAATTCACATAAGGACAAAGGCTGGGAAAAATTAACTGATGCTGTAATCACATGGTTAAATAAGAATTGTTCTGGACTCGTCTTTATTTTATGGGGATCATATGCCCAAAAGAAAGGCTCAGTAATTGATCAGGTAAGTAAGCCTCAAGCTGTGTTTATTAAGTAAACACACACACACACACACACATATATATATATATATATATATATATATATATATATATATATATATATATATATATATATATGTAACTGGAAGAAAATTCAGACCTGGTTAAATTGTCATTATAAATTTATTTTGGTGAAGAATATAATAATATTCGTCTCTTCAGATGGCTTACATACCTAATTTGAGGGTGAAAAACAGTAAATATGGATTACATTATGTATGTATGTAATATATATCTCCAAAAAAATTTTTTTAATTAACTTCCTGGGAAAGGAGTTCAAACAAAGTATTAAAAGAATTAATAAACCAAAAAGGGTGTTCCTGTAAATTGATCCATCCTAATTTGAATGTATGTTATATTTTTCGTAACAGGTGGAATTTTTGAATAATGTAAGCTTGCAAACTATGTTGTCTTTTTTTTCTATTTACTCCTTTTACATATGTTAAATCCTTAAGTTATTTGGGCTATCATCCTTTTTTTTTTTTTTTTTCTTTTTTTTTTTTTTTTTTTTTTTAAATGAATTTTGGCATCCATCAGGTCCCTTGGATTTTATGTACTTCCTACGTCTATTCTGCTTACATAGTGGGGGTTAGAGCTATCTGTGCTAGCATTAACCCAAAAATGGCCAAAAGGGACTAACCATTCAAAAATACTAAATATGAACTAGATTCCAAAATCTCCTTCTCTACATAAATTCCCCCATAATATTATTCTATTAATTACTGAAATGAATGTGATTTTTCCCCCCTCAATAAAATTCACCCAAAATCAATATCCCTGTTTTTTTATTTTGAGTAGGACCCTCAGTGGCCCTCAATCAAGATATTCTAAATTTACCTTTGTCTACATTTGAACACCAGTTCATTATGTGCATTAAGCACTTGTCTGGGATCCTTAAGATTAATTATACTAATTTTTTCTTAGATACAAAACTTCTGCTATTGAAGCTATTTGTGGCTGAAGTCTGCCAGACTATTTTCCACTTGATTTGAGGAGGTAGCCCCTGATCCTTAAGGTTTCAAAGATATTTAGATAGAGCAGTTTGGTTCCTCAATCACAGATTGGAGGAAGAATGTCTGTGGTTATACAGTCTTTGTTTCCAGTTGCCTGCTGAGATGCCTATATAAACTCTCTCCTCATCATTGTTTCATGGGGGAAATCCATGCTTGGTATACGATGTTCTCCAAGTTACATTGTCCACCCAAGGAACATTATGTACAGTATCTTAAATAACCACAATAGGATGTTATTAAACAAATTAAATAGGAATAGTGAGAGGACAGGTAGTGCCCTTAACTGTAGAAGAAATGATGAATGCCCCTTGGCCAGACGATGTAACTCAGAGAATGTCATATATAAAGCACCCCCACCACAGAAGCAAAATAGACATAAGCAGTACATAAAATTAAAGGCATCTGATGTGTGTTGAAAGGTTTGTTTTTTTTTTGTTTGTTTTTTTAAGAGGAGGATAATAGCTCAATTAACATAGGGATTTTAACACGTGTAAATGGTGTTAACAGAAAAATAAAAAGGTAATAAATTTTAGGAAAATTTTAGAAAAAATAATATTTACTTTGCAACCCTGCATTCAAAAATTCCACCTGCTATGAAAAATATAACATGTTCCAATTAGGATGGGTCCATTTACAGGAATACCCCTTTTTTTTTTCTTTTTCTTTTTTTTTTTCCCCTTGATAGTTTATTGTTTTAACTCCCTTTTCTTTTCAACAGAAATTTTTTTTGATTTTTTTTTTTTTTTTTTTTTTTTTTTTTTTATTTTTATTTTATTTATTTATTCATTTTTTTTTTTTTAGATATATACTGTAATCCATATTGGCTGTTTTTCAAATTAAACATGCAAGTCATCTGAAGATTATAATATCCTTCTCCAAAATAAATTTATAATGACAATTTAACTAGGTTTGAGTTTTCTTTCGGTTACATTGTATATGTTCTGTATGTGAGTTTTATTATATAAACCCAAAAAGATATATATGACAATAGCCATACATAGAGCACTCCCATAAATTTACATGAAATACTTCATATATTCTATACACGAACAATCCATCAGACACCAACTGGATATTACTGATATTTTTTTTATATATATATATATTAATGTAGTTCTTTCACATCACATTTATACTTTCAATATTTCTTCATTCCTTTGCCCTTAGAATATGCTGAATGGTAAGGACTCTTTCTCCCTTCTAAAGGGGGTGTCCTGCATCTGATGGTAAGTCCTCAGTTCTAGAGGTTTGGGGAGTGTGAAGTACTCTTCCATTGTCATTGCTCTTAAAACCATTCTGATCCTCTGCAGAAATCTTAATCATCTTCTAAAAACAATTTCTCTCATCTCATTTATGCTTGTGTAAGTCTACAATAATTTTTAAAAGAATAAAGTACTTTCTATTTATTATATTTGTGTGTGTGTGTATACTTTTAAAAAAAGAAATTCCCTCTTTTTCTTTTTATATTTCCATTTCCTTTTATTTATTTTTATTACCTCTTTTATTAGATGTATGAATATACTATTTTCTTTTCTTGTTTGTCATTCATTCTTTACTCTTTATCACCTTCTTTTTGTCTCCTCTTCTGCATTACCATGCACATAATATCACACACACACATACACGTGTGTGTGTGTGTGTGTATGTATGGGTTTAAATGGTATGAACACAAAATAAATGTAGGCACAAAAATCGCCACGCTTGTAGGTTGTGAGGACGATTTATATCTGTAGATGTAAGCAAAAACAATATAAACTAGACTGCCTTTCCCAGGATGCCCCAAAAACTAGATTACCCTTCCCAGAATGCCACACACAACAGTATATTATGGGATCTTTGCCATATGGGAGCCTCTTCGGATGATGATATAGCCAAGAAACTGACTCACACCAAGCACTGTTGACTCTATACAATTCAAATTTAGACTTATATATACTATCACTGATATTGAGCATATTTTCTTTATAGATATTCCAAACCAGATAGTGTATGTGTGTGTGTATATATATATATTCTTCAATCCAGTAAATCCTGAGTAGGGAACAATTCTGTCAGGACAAATAAATTATTCAAATTTCGGATATCCAAATATTCTTGCTAAAGAGCTCAATGTAAATAAATTCACAGAGCAAATATCATTTCAAGAAAAAAAAAACGATATTCGGTCACATTAGGATAATAAATTTATTTCCATCCTGTTAAGAGCATTGATATGAATCAAGGACTCTAAAATAATTTTTAATAGGATTTCATCAGATCCAATAAGAAAATAAAATAAATTACAACAATTTAATAATTCCAGTTATACATAATGGTTGAAATTTGGATATTACTGGAATTGCTAAATTGTTAATTTTATTGGTTTTGTAGTTGTCATAATCTGAAACGAGAAGGGATCTGAGCAAGCCTTACATGGGTAAAGGCTATACATAGCTGAAATGGATTTCTTTTTTTCCCCTCTCCATTTATTCCTTTTACTATCCCTTCTATCTGGTTGTAATTTATTCTATTTTCTTATTGGATCTGATGAAGTCCTGTTAAAAATTATGTTAGTCCTTGATTCATATCAATGCTCTAACAGAATGGAAATAAAATTATTATCCTAGTGTGACCGAATATTGTTTTTTATATATATATATAATATATATATATATATATATATATATATATATATATATATATGATTGTTTAAGTTTAGTTTAGTATCAGGCCAGAAGTATGAAACACTGTGAGAATCAAACTCACTAATAATGGTCTGCTAGTCTAGCTTGTTAGCCTAATGATTAGAGTGTTCGCCAATGATCCAGGAGACTGAGGTTCAATCCTAGGTCGAGTCATACCAAAACTCAAAAAATGGTATTTCATGCCGCCTTGCTAAGCACTCAGCACTATAAGGTGAGGATCAAGGGTAAAGTGGAGCAATCCTGGGAATGGAGTAGCGCCCTCCCCTACGCCTCGGTGTAGTAGCCATTGAAAAGGGAACCATCAGGTCACCCTCGACTAAGGTCGCCAACTTTACTTTACTTACTTAGCCTAGCTTGCTAGCCATTGCACCATGTAAAAAGTGCATTTATAAAATCATCTTTGTTAAAAATGTTTTTTGATACACAATGATTTTTTAGTCAATATTATTTACAAATTATTCTTTTTCAGAAGAAACACTGTGTTTTGAAAGGAGTTCACCCATCTCCTTTATCAGCCCATAGAGGATTTTTTGGTTGTCATCACTTCTCTAAATGCAATGATTATCTGAGCAAGCAGAACAAGGAACCCATTGACTGGAAGTTGCTACCATCTCAACTAGACTTAGAAAACTGAATATTTTGTAAAATACTTGGTGAACTAGACATACTGTTCATTAAAGGTAGATTTACTTCAATCCATTCTGACAATTTGCTGTTTGATCTGATTCTGATTGATCTATAATTGTGAGACTTTTTTTTTTCTTTTAAATTCAGCTCTGTATATTTAACTCTTATTTAGCACCTGTATTCTATAATAACTTACATTTATATATAAATTACACAAACTAAATATAACAACTATTATGAGACAGAAACAGTGTAAAATAGAATGAATAAGAATGATAAAATACTACCTCTTTTCTATAGTTACTTATGTTTAAGTTGAATTTTGAAGGCTTAATTTTAAGCAAAATATGAGTATGTATTGGAAAAGTTCTTTATCGAAAACCATAAAATCTACATGCTACACCACCAAAAAGTTAATTCCCTTCTTCGTTGGGTTGAGAACTTTTCTTACGTGAATAATAATTTGCTAAGAGGACTAGAAGCAACTCTTGGCTTTAAAAATGTTCTAAATTAGTTCTTCCTGATTTGATTATGATAAATCAAGGGTCAGCCTGTACGCAAGATGGACTTGTACATGAATACATACCACAAATTTCATTTTAGTTTTTGATTGATCACTAAGGGACTACTGAGCTACTAGGATGGCTCAGGTATTTCATAACCCACAAAGGTTGGTATGCCCTTAAACCAAATCTAACAAAGAAAACATTTGAATACATTTTTTTTTAAATTGTGATTACCTCCCTTGTTATAGGAATACCATATTTAAAAGTAAATAAGCAAACATGCTATCTTTGTCCGATAAATGTTACATTTTCATAGAGATTTCAGACTCTAAATGCAACAACTATTATGGCACATTTTTTATTTATTTTTTTCTAAAGACCTGTCTATTAGCTTGCCAAAAAGACTGGATTGAATTAAATGATATGTAATTGATGTAGACAACTTTCAATAAGAGTGTCTATTTTATCTTGCTGAATAGGAAGCATAGACGTGGAGTAGCCTCTATGAAATACTGGCTAATGTGCTCGTCTGCAGCCTTGTTATGAGTTCGATGAATTCCAATCGTGTTATTACATTCATTTTTGGACTAACACACTTGGAAAAGGTATGAACCCTCTTACCCTTCCGGCTATGAGTTAATTTATATCACTGTTGTTTTTATACAAGGATGACTTTGGCATTAAATATAAAGGTTGATATTCTGTTAAACAAAGAAACCAAACCATCTACTTCATTTTAAGACCAGAATTTTTTTGACCTTAGTACACTTCAACTCTGCTCTACTATCTCTTTTAGTTGTGTTTTTAGATTTCTATGAGACATAGCATAACAAAAATCAAGGCTATTTTTGGCCTTGCATGTGGGGCCCCCTACTTAAATTAATCTCATGTTAAATACAGCAGCCTCACCCTTATAATTTTTTTTAACTCTTCTATATTAGATATTAACCAAATCTTTTTTTTTTTTTTTTTAAGCATTTTACAGAAGCTATATTTTCTATAAAACTTCTGTTCAATTGGCAGGTATTAAACTCTATTTCCATCTTATAAAGTAGTTGTGTGCCAGTCTTGCAAGCCAAAGAAGATAATCAGATGATTAGTATTAGAAAAGAAAGATATTCTCTTTGTTCGATGTACATATCATTTTTTTTATTACATTATCATTTTGGACTACATTATCATTTTTTATTACATTATCATTTTGGACTACATTATCATTTTTTATTACATTATCATTTTTTTATTACATTATCATTTTTTTATTACATTATCATTTTGGACTACATTATCATTTTTTATTACATTATCATTTTGGACTACATTATCATTTTTTATTACATTATCATTTTTTATTACATTATCATTTTTTTATTACATTATCATTTTGGACTACATTATCATTTTTTATTACATTATCATTTTGGACTACATTATCATTTTTGATTGCATTAACATTCCCAAAAAACAAACTTTTATGTAGTAATCATTTTAATACCAATACAAATTTCTCATTTTCTATTTTCATAATAAACACATACTAAAAGAGAATTGTTTGGGTTTTTTTTTTTTTTTGTTTTTTGTTTTTTCTCCTTATAATGTTAATCATATGTAGTAAGTAAAGTTGGCAACCGTGGTCAAGAGCGATCAGAAGGCTCCCTTTTCAATAGCTACTACACTGAGGTGTAGGGGAGGGAACTACTCCTTTCCCTGGATTGTTCCGCTTTACACTTGATACGTACCTTATATTGTTGAGTGTTAAGCAAGGAGGTATCAGTACCATTTTTTAAAGTCTTTGGTATGACGCGACCTGGTATTGAACCCCGGTCTCCCGGACGATTGGCGAACAAAGCTTATGTTAGCTTGTGTTGGTTGGGGCATGCATATATATATATATATACACACAGTAAATTTAAGAATATACACAGTAAATTTAAGAATAGGTAAGCTATCTGCAAATGAAAAGATTTTCAAAGAGAGTAGTAAAAGATATATAGAAGCCCTTAAAAATAGTGGTTTTAAGGAGGATTTTAGGTATTTAAAACAAAATATAACAACTGAATTTACTAAAGAAAATAATAATTATGTTCAAAAAAATAGAAAAAGGAAAATTATATGGTTTAACCCCCCTTTTTGTAAACTAGCCAATATAGATGTAGGTAAATATTTTTTGAGACTGATAGATAAACATTTTAAACAAGATAATATATTGCATAAAATATTTAATAGGAAAACCTTGAAAATAAGTTATTCTTGCACTAATAATATTTCTCAAATAATAAATAGCCATAATAATAAATTAATTAATAAATTTCATAACCAAGTAAATAATAATAACATTAATAGTAAAAAAATAGAATGTAATTGTAAATCTCAAAGTGATTGTCCAATGAATGGTTTGTGTAGTTTAGATAATGTAGTATACCAAGCTATTATTTATCCAAAAGAGGACATAAGTGATAAGAAATATTATATTGGCGTTTCTTCTACTAATTTCAAGATTAGATATGGAAATCATAAATATTCCTTTTCCCATGAGCATCAAAAAAATCAAACTGCTTTATCAAAACATTATTGGGGATTAAAAAATAAAGGGTTAACCCCCGACATTCAATGGTCCATATTGAAAAGATCTAGTACCCCAAAATCTTTCGATAGTAGGTGCAATCTATGTCTTGAAGAAAAGATCCACATTTTGCTTTTTCCTGAGCCAAAAATTTTACTAAATAAGAGAAATGAACTAATAGCCAGGTGTAGACATAGGGCCAAATTTAAACTATAAATAAAAAAATTTTTTTTATAAAGCATAAATTTATTTAAGAATGAGAGTTAATTTTGAGAATAAATATAATAAATTATTAGATAGAAAATTATGAAAAAGAATATAATATATATGTACTACGCATAAAAAATGTAACTGATATTTTGAAATTTTAGAAATTTTAAAATATTTAAGTAAATTAAATATTTGTTTTTGTTTTAATATATCTATTACTGCATCTTTACGTGAGATTATTAATTAAAATTTAAATCTAATTAGAAATATCTGTAATTTAAGTCTATAGAAAAAAATTTTTTTAAAAAAATTGTTTTAAAATAAATGTACTACATTGCCAACCGTAAATTTAAATTTAAAACGGAAGTGGGCTCAATGAAGAGATAACTCTTCACCCCTCTTCTATCCCCTCCCACTCTTCTATCCCCTCCCACTCTCATGTGTCTACTCTAGTTTTTTTTTATCTAATTGATCTGATGAAGTCCTGTTAATTTTTTTCGTGTTTTTGAAAATTTCAAAAATGCGTAACAGGATTGAAATAAATTTATAATCCTTTGTGATTGGTTTCGTTGTTTTTTTCTTAATGAAAATATTGCTCTGTATAATTGATACATTGAGCTCTTTACCAGGAAGATCTAAATATTCACGAATATTTTCTTGTCCTGATGGAATTACTCCTAACTCCGGTTTAACTGGACTAAGTATTCTCTATATCTATATATATATATATATATATATATATATATATATCTCATCAATTATAAATTTGCACATCATTGTCATCAAGGCATGCAAGTCGCATGGGTCTCTTTAAATCTCTCTTGCCATTTGTCCTTATCAGCCACAAAAATAAGAAAATTTTTATGTCCACAGATCTGGGTTTCATCTTGGCCAAAAATGGCTCTAGAGAATTTTTATGTCTGACTGGTCAGATAACAAAGATTAATGAATTAATCCTCTGGTCTATGCAAATTCTGGGGGTTGTGTGGTACTTGGAATGCTCTGCCGGTTATGGGAGGGCAAAGCAAGTTGCTTCATCAAAACCGAACGTAGTAAGAGGTATATTGATAAGTAAATCTGAAGACAAGAGAAGGGCTTGAATGGCCTCCTGATTGAAAGAGGTTGCATAATTTTCCTGTACTTTAAAATCACAGGGGTCTGTGAAATCCTGATTAATGGAAATCAATTAGAGTTTGTCATTTTGGAGGTATTTCCCTCACCTCCTTAGACACTATCCCGATATTGGGTGGAATATTATTTAAACCGTCGGAATTTTCAAAAGAAGACATAAGAGCCAGTGGCTAGATCAATCTATGTCACTTGAGTCCTTCGTCCCCACAGAAAGACAGAGGGAGAGAGAGGAAAAACTTAATTCTGCTACTTCGTTAACTCCAGTGAAGCCAAGTATAGGAAATGATGCAATTTCCTTGTCAAAAGAATTTTCTGGAATTGGCGCAAAGATATCCAACTAATGCCCATGCAGATGTTTAAAAAAATAAACAATTAAAAATGGTTTTTTGGACCAATAGGAGGTCTCCAAAATACGCGCCCAAAGAATCTTCGAAAGTCAACGCGTGCGAGCAGGATCCACCTTAATGTTATAAAACCACACAATATTCCATATTTACCAACCCCTCCGCTCGGGCAGGATATGACACAAGGTCGATTTTTAAGCGGAGTTTAACAGGTTTGAATTCAGTTTTCCTTCTCCTAGTCTAGTTGCCTCACCAAGGCTGAAGAACTTAGTCTGCCCTACTATTTTACCCATAGCTGGAGGGAGAATAATTGGATTCATACCTTTCCCAAGGGCATTAGTGCACAATATTCCAGACAATTCAGATGAGTTACTCACGTCAACCCGGAGTGATATGTACTAACTGTTTCTCAGCGGCGCCATGCTCGTTGGATCTTCAAACAATGGTGTCATGTTACTACTTCAAGTTGGATTAAGATCTTATCCACGCTGTACTCAGAACAGGTTTCTGCAGTCGTGACTTGATACACAAATCGCTGTATACCCTACTACGTTTCTGCTCCCAACAAAGAAATAAATTTCTTTATTTTTGTAGCACTATTGTTAATGTCTTTTTATTCATTAACATTAGTACCTACACCAAGTATTTACCCGCAACAAATTTTAACCCTTAATACTTATTAGCTCCGAAACCCATTCCTTGTGCCAGAATAATATCAGAAGCGGTAATACTAAGAATTTTTATCCGACTTTGTGGAAATTAAGAATTCAATGTCATTGGGTCAACTACATCCGGGACTGGCCACTGCCTTTGCATGTTATACGAACCTTGTAACTTATGTTTCAAAGTATTGTGATAACCAGGCTTATAAAATACAATTTTGATGTTAATGAAGGGTTTGTTCTTCTTTGAAGAATTTTCTTACAAAACTTCTTTCACACCCAACAGATATTCCCAGCATGATCCTCTTTAACTGTTTGACCTTTCTACCTGTGGTCAAATTCACAACGTGGCAGGTAGAGGGTTAATTACAGGCTGATCTTCAACCCAGCGAGGCAAGGACAGTGAGGAGATTGCTGACACTTGTGTTTGACCAGAAAATGGCCTTCTGGTTGATATTGAGACAACAACAGCAACGCAGTTGGAACCACAGGTGAGGTGTGGGAGGTATAAGAGTGGACCTGAGAGTATTGGTAATGAAGGGATACTCCACATTCCCCTAGTTCCAGTACTGGAACTTCACCTTCAGATGGTTTTGTATCATATCCAGGATGCTCATTGGGAAGGTCTTATCTCTTTCCCAAGATACAATCAACATATTCTACAGCCCCAACCCAGAAGGTGAATATTTATAGAGGGGTCCACAAGATGGACTCTGGAATAGAAAAGAGTCCTCTGTGCCAAAATCTTTGAAAACTACTGCTTTAGACTGCACCCTATGTCTGCACGGCAACCAAATGTAAGTTTTTGCTTGTCGACCAACACTGATGTTTCCATGCATAGAACATGAGCTTGTCCTTACTTCTCCAACTGTGCCCAGCAAGTCTAATTCACTTTGCTGATGAGGTGTAAATGGCTGTTAAAGTCCAAGTGGTGCAACCATGCAGTAGTATTGACTCAGCTACTGCTTGAAAGAATCCCCTTTTTATTTTATCAGAGATCAAATTTACATATGGTTTATAACCTGTCAATAGCAGTCCCACTTCACCTTTGTATATGTTCACATCTCTTTCAATAAGTGAGATATTGCTACCAAGGTATGTGAACTGGTCTACTTCTATCAGAGACTGGCCAGTTAATGAGATGGCACCATCTTGATTTAAAACAAATTACTCATCTTAATGCTTGGTCTCTATCAAATTTGTTCCCTTGGATGTTTATAGTGAACTCATCAAGAGTACTGCTCCCTAAAGGCTGTTGCAAAAGCCTGTACAATGTTCAGTTTGTTTATTTGTTTTACTGTAGATTCTTTTTTAGAAGAAAAAAAAAATTGATGCATTCTTTACCTCTAAATATGTATATTACTTATACGATTAAGTGGAGTGTTTCATATTGATTGACAAACACTAAGACAAGAAACTAGCCATAAAATCCGTGATTTAATTTTTTTAATTATAAGAAAGAAAGAAAGTGATACGTGAGATGAGGATGTCTTCAGCTTTTCACTTGGCAAAATTAATTGTCACTGCCGCAATAACAATTTACAGCAACATGGCAGTGGAGCTATATTCATCTGTGGAAATTGTAGATAAGGCTAACTGTAAATCCAATTGTGACTTCTAAATAGCCCTATGTTGAAAAGAATTTAATATTTATTGGACTTATGATTTCTAAAAGTGCAAAAAAATTACGTCTTTGGAGAAGTATTAATAGTTCATGACAATATTAAATGAAATGAATACAGACAATTTGACTTGGATTTCTGCTTCTAATATTGGAACGTGATGTAATAGAAGTCAACTTTGGTAGCAAAATATTCGCAATTTAAAGGAAATTATGATAATGGATATATTATAAAGAGCTAAGGCAGAACTGAATGAAATTACTTTACAAAGATAGCATTTTGGTCTTTAAGAAGATATATATATATATATATATATATATATATATATATATATATATATATAACCTTGACATTTTCTTATTTCCAGATATACAAAAAATATTTTGGGGGTGGAAATTACCCCAAAATAAGCATTTTTGAGGCATGTTGCATTAGAATCTGGTCATAAAAAGTAAAATTTTACTGAAATTTTCATAAAAATATATTGCTGAACTTTTTAGTTTAAAACATGAGAAAATTTCTGGAAACCCTAGAGGCATTTTGTCTTATATTAACAATATACCTCAGTTAGAAATCTATTTTAAAGATTGCATGACAAATTTGCATACAAAATTTATCAATAATTTTTCAATGAAACTGTCTACTACAAAACACTAACTTTTCAGCAAAAAGTGGTTGAGTGGTTTTTATGGCATATTAACCCTTTGTAGTTTATTTAATGCTAAATCCTGATTATATACATACGAGGTGCATACGATAAGTTTCCAGATTTTTTTTGTATGGGCACTTTTATTGATAGTACACCCATGAAACTCTAGTCCCCTTCAAAGTAATCTCCTCTGGCTGCAATGCACTTGTACTGTTCCAACAACTTCTGGAAGGCTCCATGGAAGTCTTGTGTGAGCATGTCAATGACCTTCATCACAGCCTCTTTCATCTCCTCAATTGTCTCATGACGACAGCCTCTGAGCTTAAGGAATAACCAAAAGTCACTGGGAGCAAGGTATGGACTATAGGGAGGCTGAGGAACTGTGTTGATGTCCATCTTGGTCAAATAGTGTGTGACAAGGATAGAGTTGTGGACTGGTGCACTGTCCTGGTGGAAATGCCACTGACCTGATTTGAAGAGTGCTGGCCTCTTCCGATGGAATCTCTTCCTGAACTCCCTTAAACCCTCAACATAGTAACCCTAACCCTAACCCTTCGGCTAATCAACTCTGGTATATTGACTTCCTTACTCCTCCCACACCTTTCATCATCCCTCACAGACTCCTTGTCTTCCTTGAATCTCTTATGCTACTCAAAAACTGATGCTCGATTCATGCAAGATGCCCCAAAAGCAGTCTGAAGCATTCCATACGTTTCTCTGGCATTTTTTCCAAGTTTAAAACACAATTTTACTGCATATCGTTCTTCTTAGGTGTCCTCACATCTAGATTGCATTTTTGAAATTCACCAGCTGTGACAATCAGGCTTTAGTAGGGTGTATTCCAATTGCTGTTGTAGCTGTTCATTTGAAGCTGAAATCATAAAAATTGGTCAGTCATCTCATAAGATGTATAGCAATAACATAGGGAATTTTCAATAGTCTACGACAATTTTAAATGCCGTATGAAAAAAGTCTGGAAACTTATCATATGCACCTCGTATGATTTGTAAACAAATAGTTCTTGGTAACATTTTTAAAAGGACCAAAGCTCATTTATTGGCACACAGTTAAATGGTTTCAAGTATTGCTAAGTAACACTAATGATTCAATTTAACATATGATGGTTTCAAGAATTGTTATCTCACATTAATATTTTTTATTATTATTATTATTATTATTATCATTATATTTGATAATAATCATTGTTTGCACACAATTAAATTGTTAAACAATTTTATTTGACCCCAAGGTGGGACCTTAACTAGAGCTACCATTCTGGGTTAGAGTGGACCTAGAAATAATGGTAATGAAGGAGTAGTCTACCTTCCCCAAAGCTCCAACTTTGGAGCCTCACCATCAGATAGCTTAGCATCATCTGGTTTGATGGTTTCTTTGTTTTAATGGCATATCAACCTTTGTAGGTTATTTATTGCCAAAGCTATTCTCCTCGAAGAACAGTAGTGGTGCTATTTAACCCATAGCTGGGAGGATAAGGGGGTTCATACCTTTCCCAAGGGTATTTGCCCGAAAGTGAACGTAATAGCACGACTGGAGTACGAACTCGCAAACTACGATTCCGCAGTCGATCACTTTAACCATTATACTTGAGGACACCCCAGCATCATCTGGGATACACATGTGGGGGTGGGGATCTCACCCCTCTGCAGAGGTACAGTCAGCATATTCTACTGCTCTAGTTAACTGGGCAAGAAAAAAAATGATAGAAGCAAATTAAAAAAAAAAGTTTGCCCACAAATGAAAAAATAGAAATATGCATGCATTCCATTATACTAGCGATCTTCAAAAATAGCTAATATCTGGCTATCTGTTTATCAATTCCTGCTGTAGTTTTAAAATTTGATAATTTACCATGTATAAATTATATAAAAATTTTAGTAAAATCCATGTGAAAATAATTTTGAATTATCTCACCTTAATTTTTTTGAAAAAAAAAATTTTTAGTTATTCAAGTACTGTGTAACCCAGATATAAGAGAAACTCTTATATAAGATACTTCTTCTCCGGTCCCGACAACTCTCTTATATCCAGGTAATACTGTAATATTCATGCACCAATTATGAGTTTGATAATCAAGTCTGAAAAATCTGTAAGCAATGATGTCTGTCATATTAAAGTACAATAATCAAAATTTATTTCAAGAGTTGAATAAGATTGTTTGGTTGGTTGGCTTTTACAGCATATGAACCCTTTTTGGGTCAATAAATGCTGAAATAAGTCATTTTGATAAAGGTTTCAAACAATTCAGTTTAGTATAGGTACAGTTTTGTTTACATGCAGTTAAATATCAAAGCAGTTCTATTTCAAATAATTCAGTTTAGCATAAGTACAGTTTTTTGTTTACACACAGTTAAATGGAAAAACAGTTAATTTTGAACAATTCAGTTTTATGTAATTACAGTTTAGTTCTCTTTGTCTCATAGATAGGGCTGTATCAGGTGCTACCACTCTAGTCCAGAGTGGACCTGGGAGCAATGGCAATGAAGGAGTATTCCACATTCCCCAAAGCTCCAGAATTATTGGAGCCTCACCATCAGATTGTTTAGTGTCACTGTAATATATCACTGTGACCTGCAGATGTATTGAACTCAGCAGATGTTATTGACAGATACATACAGCCTTAGATAAGACCAACGAGGTGATTGCCAGAATGTCACTGTGACCTACAGGTGTTGTTGCGTTGGCGAATGTTATTGACAGATATGTCCGGCCATAGATAAAATCAACTAAGTGATTACTGGAAAACACACAGTAAGTGGGCATAAGCAGTAGCCAATGAGGAACAAGCAATACATGGGCATGAACTGTAACCAATGGAAGACAAGGAAGAGAGGCATGGATGTAACCATAACCAATGAAAAAGAAGCATTGCATGTGTGTCATGTGGGAGTTTGAAGACAATATAAGTTCTAGAATTTTGGTTGAAGTCAGTTATCCGCTGGCTATTCCGACTCTCGACAGCTCTGTCGTGTGTGCAAACTCTCTCTTTCTCTGATTACTCTTCTGCTCTACACAAGTATCACCGTCAAAGAATAAAAATATCATATTTACCAACCCCTCTGCTCGGGCAGGATATGACACAAAGTCAATTTTTAAGCGGAGTTTAGCAGGTTTGAATTCAGAGTTTTCCTTCTCCTAGACTAGTTGCCTCACCAAGGCTGAAGAACCTAGTCTGTCCAACTATTTACCCATAGCTGGAGGGAGAATAATTGGATTCATACCTTTCCCAAGTGTATTAGTGCTATGTGAAATGCAATCATTTCCTATGACGATAACCATTACATCATGGGCACCTCCATATTAAGTATTATAAATAATAGGCCATGAAATTCTCTACAAATATGCATACTCGGTTGAGTCAGAATTTTTGCAATATTTTCATAATGTGAAGTACATTTCATCATCTCCTGGTGCTTTTGATAAGGTCATGAAGCTGACAAACCACATTGGACAGTGAGATGCCGATCTCACCTGATACTCTCAAAGTGCTACTTGCCGGATTTGCCTCTATGGCTTGGTGCATAGCCACAGAATCCATGGTTTCAGGCTATCCTGACCTTGACTGACCATTGAGGTTTTACAATATTTTGTTATGTGCTAGCTTGCAGTGTGTGTACCATGGGACCAGAGCAATTCAAACAATGGAAGGTATCCCCTACAGTTGATAGTATTGTACCAGTTGCTGTGCTGGCATGTACTTCACTATGATTTGAAATCCGCACAGATAAATGTGTAATGTAGTCTAATTCAGTTTGAACTGATTCATCATGCCTCAGAAGCAACCAAAAATATTTTGTCATCATTTTAACTTTTTTTTGTAGTAGAGTGGGAGCTCCATATCATAGATTCAGAGTAGATGGTGGGGTCATGAGACTATCACCACTCCTAACTGTGATACACCCCTTAATAGCCAACCCTGTACTTATTAACTTCTTTAAACCAATACTATTCATGGCCAGTGATTCATCTAGTGGTTTCTGCCGTGTTATTCCACATTTCTTTATGGCCACAAAAAATACAAACCAGAGAGTGGGAGGAAAAGAACAAACAAACAATATGAACTTGGGTCAGTTCCAAGCACAAGAAAGTGAGTTTTGTGTGACTCTGCATTCTCCGTGCATCTGTAGACTATCACCGGCATGTATTTTGTGCGAAACTTCTACAAAAACCACCAACAATGCTGACATCTCGTGTTGGTTAACCCGGCCTCTGTATAGCTCATCAGGTCTTAGCAGTTGCCTTACTGACTTCTGTTGACTCAGCCATTCTCTGGACAGCCAACTCAAAGCCGACCGCTCTCCTCTGCCCTTCGTTGTCAACACATAACTCATACACTAAAAAAAAAGTGATGCATTTATTTTATCTTTAATTTCACCTGCATGAACATAACTGATTTGCCCATACCTTGCAACATTTTTCATGACGTCACTAATCTGACCAACCATCTCTCACAATAAATGTTACTATACTCATCTAGTAGGTCTGGGACTAGCTATCTTTTGTCCTTGAAAGTAGAAGTCCAGTACTCTAAGAGAACAGAATATATTTTCCTGCTATTTTAACCACTCATCCAAAAATATCAGCCCTGAATTCCTTTGAGGATAAACCTTGGTTATGAAATTCAGGACTAACACACAAATATGCAATTAAAAGAAAGAATACTAAAAAAACATTTATTTACACTGTTGACCTTAGTCAAGGGTGACCTGAAGGCTCCTTTTTTTATAGCTACTACACCTAGGTGTAGGGGAGGCCCTACTCTATTCCCTGGATTGCTCCACCTTACTCTTGATCCTTACCTTAGAGTGCTGAGTGTTAAGCAAGGTAGAATCAAGTACCATTTTGTGAGTCTTTGGTATGACTCGACCTGGGATTGAACCCTGGTCTCCTGGACCATTGGCAGACACTCTACTCATTTGGCCTGGGGGTGTCCGCGTGGTGTAATGATTAAAGCAATGGACCGCATGATTGTTGTAAGCAAGTTCGAACTCCAGTCACGCTATTACATTCACATTTGGGCAAATACCCTTGGGAAAGGTATGAACCCCTTTATCCTCCTAGCTATGGGTTAAATAGTACCACTACTGTTCATCTCAGAGAATGACTTTGGCATTAAATAACCTACAAAGGTTGATATGCCATTAAACAAAGAAACCAAACCAAACCATTTGGCCAGTATTGCTTATTACCAAAAACATAATACATAAAAAGATGTCTGTTCAATTCAACCTCCTGTTTTTTTATTTGTAACCCCTTTCTGCATTAACATTTTATTGGAATACTTGGTGGTAGGGAAGATATTTTGTCAAGTCCGCACTCTTCAAGAGGTCATGAAGTAAGTAGAAAACTTTTACTTTTCCCAACTTGGAGCAATGGCAGACTTGAGCTTGAACAATTACTACTATGCCTATTATTATCATTATTATTATTATTATTATTATTATTATTATTATTATCATAAACTTTTTTCTGGCCCAACACCTAAACCAAAAAGATAAGACATACAAAAAGAAATATTAAGAACTTTGTTTCCCTTAAACTTTATAAAAAAAGAATAAACAGTCCTTAGTAAAACAAGGTTTTTGTTGCACAACTAACATTTACACAATATTACGACTTAAACCCTATAAATTTTTTACAGCCAATGAAGGAAAACAATTTAGCCAATAGTCTAGTAGAAGGATCTGGAATGTTTACTGTCACTAATTGTACTGTTGTAGTTGGTTGGTTGGTTGGTTGAGTTCTATGGCACATCAGCCTTTGTAGGTTATTTAACGCCAAATCCATTTTTATGTAAATAATCAGTTCTATTTCAAACAATTCAGTTTAGCATCAGTACACAGTTTAATTGTCAAAAACATTTCTATTTCAAGCGATTCAGTTCATTCAAACAGTTATATATAACAATTCAGTTTAGTGTAAGTAAAGTTTCAATGTCAAAAACAATTCAATTTCAAATTATTCTGTTCAGCACAAGCACACAGTTTAAATATAAATACAGTTTAATTGTGAAAAACAATTCTATTTCTACCTATTCAGTTTAGTCAAGCAGTTCTAATTCAGCTAATTCAGTTTAGTATAAGTACAGATTTTGTTTACACTCAATTAAATGTCAAAACAGTTCTATTTTAAACAATTCAGTTTAGTGTAAATACAGTTTCAATGTCAAAAAATAGTTCTAGTTGAAATAATTCAATTTAGCATAAGCACGGAGTATAAATGTAAGTACGGTTTAATTGTGAAAAACATTTCTATTTTAAGCTATTCTGTTTAATCAAACAATTCAGTTTAGTATAAGTATGCCATTAGTTCTATTTAACCAATAGATAGGTGCTACCACGCCGGGCCAAAATGGACCTGGGAGCGATGGCAATGAAAGGGTACTCCACATTTAGTATAAGTACAATGATGGCAATGAAGGGGTACTCCACAGTTTAGTATAAATACAGATTTTGTTTACACACAGTTAAATGTCAAAACAGTTCTATTTTAAACAATTCACACCGGGCCAGAGTGGACCTGGAAGTGATGGCAATGAAGGGGAACTCCGCATTTAGTATAAGTACAATGATGGCAATGAAGGGGTACTCCACAGTTTAGTATAAGTACAGATTTTGTTTACACACAGTTAAAAGTCAAAACAGTTCTATTTTAAACAATTCAGTTTAGTGTAAATACAGTTTCAATGTCAAAAAATAGTTCTATTCGAAATAATTCAGTTTAGCATAAGCACGGAGTATAAATGTAAGTACGGTTTAATTGTGAAAAACATTTCTATTTTAAGCTATTCTGTTTAATCAAACAATTCAGTTTAGCATAAGTATGCCATTAGTTCTATTTAACCCATAGATAGGTGCTACCACGCCGGGCCAGAGTGGACCTGGGAGCGATGGCAATGAAGGAGTATTCCGCTTTCCCCAAGTCCCCAGCATTACTGGGACCTCACCATCAGACTGTTTAGTGTAATATCCAGGCCACTCATTGGGGGGGGGGTCTTACTCATCTGCAGAGGTGCAGTCGGTGTATTCTACAGCCCCAGCCGACTGGGCAAACTGTTGTAGTGTTTTAACACATAATAGCAGCAGCAGCTTAGAGATATGAAAAACAAAATCTCATTACCTCCCTTATCCACCAAAGAATTCTTCAAATAACCACAAGGTGGTATTGCCAAACTGATATATAAATACTAGAGCATAAAGCCACTTTCTGCAGCATGCATGGCAACAGACCAGATTCTGTTGTCTGGGTCAAGGGACATTTTTGTCCCCAACAAACCTTGTCTTGCATTGAGCACACCATAGAACAATACACTTTGATATGTACATCTTTACCTAAAACTAATATTTCTTATACATATACATACACTAACTCGACAATGTATACTAAGAACCTTTCTTCCCACATACTCTTTATATCCATTTTTAGTTTCTCATGTTATTTTTGTATTTATTTTATTAAGTTTGCTTAGGCTGTAAAATATGGTTTTGTTAATCTATCAGAAAATGAACTTGCATTTATTCTATACAAGGAAACAATATCAAAGCATTCATTATTCCTCTAAATAACAGTCTGGTAGATGTTGTAGAGGGGAAATGTTGTTTGGTGAATACTGGGTTCCCCAATATGTATTCAGTGTTTATATTTGGAAAAGGCAAATGATGTATGAAACGACGTGTACAAAAAGAACATATAAAACAAAGTAGTACAAACAAATTCAAATTTATATTTCAACAAAATGAAACATTTCAAAACATGAGTGTTCTAATACTGTTTGTTAAATAAATATTCCTGAGTGTGTAACTAACACTAATACTACAAAAAAGGACTATTAAACAAAAGTCTCCTATGTGTGTTGACTAAGTATTTTTACTGTTTGTTTATTTCAGTGGTTTGACGAAATTTCTGTGTTCGAGACTGGAAAAAGTCTCACCGAAAAAGTATAACGTGGAAGACAATGGTTGCAGAAAGTATCCATTTTTTGTGGCAGTTGACTGCTGGAAGTTAAATGTAAAAAGGAGGAAGAGTGTGTTGACTCTGTTAGTTGAAATGGAGAGAGGAAGAGTGTTCTCTCTGGAAGTCACACCGGAAAGAGTGTGTTGACCCTGTAAGTGAAATTGTGAAAAAAAGAGTGAGTGTTGGAAGATTTGAGTATTTATAGAAAATTCTTATCCTGGAGTAGGCTCCCAAAATGTGGGAGAAAATTGAAGTTGCGGACATAGTTTTGAGCACTAACCACGTGGTTCTCCTGGCCAATAGGTTCCAAGACTGATTCATATACTGACGTCCGCCATCTTTGTTTCGGGAACAAGTGGCATCACTGCCATTTTAAAATATAGGAGTATAAATCCTATAAAGTGTCTAGAATGTATTCTATTGCAAATTCTACCATTATGAACATTATAATCTGATAGTCTATTTTGGTACTGTTCTTCTTTTATATCTCATTATTTTACCATTTATTTGTGTGGATACTTGACCTTCAAATGCCTACTGCCAGCAGTGTTCATACTGTCACACAGAAATCACCCATTTATTGAATGAAGAGAGGTGGTGATCTTTCCTTCCTGTTATTAAGCCTAATCTAGTCACCATGTTGTTTCTTTTAAATTTTTCCTGCCTAGTTTTTTAGTCACTAAATTTAGTTACTGCTATAGTCAGCACATGGTTTGGAAAATCAGTACTCTTTTACTCAGTGTGGCTTTGAAAGGCATTTTAGTAACTGAATCTAATTTGTTACAGTACTTCCAAAGTATAAAAAATGGTTTAATGAATCATGGAAGAATGAAATACTAAGCCTTGGAGAACTTTACCATATGCAGATAAGAGCATCATTTGCACAGATGAGACATAGTTTAATGCTCAGAACATTCTGGAAGGTAAGTGTATTTTAAAAAGAACTGATAAGTTTTCTTAAAAAACTTAAATCAATTAGTTGAATTAAAAGAAAAAAAAATGAATATGATTCTTAAAATGTATGTTTTGATTTTTTTTTCTTACTCAAACTTCTAATATTAAAAAATTTTACTTTTTATTTTATTTTATTTTATTTTTTTTAACTTTCATACAATGGACTTTTGGATTCAAGGAATTATATTCCTGAAATTTGATGAATAAAGTAGCTCATTCAAATAATTAAGTTGCTGTGGGAGCTATATAACCAACAACTAAAGGTTGGTTGTGTATGTTTGTTGTCTTTGAGTTCCATAGCTTATGGTAACAAAAAAGAGAGAGAGAGAGAGAGAGAAGGGTTGTAGCGGATGGTTATATAGTATCAATGACTGATGGCTGCCTCAGCATATTAGTCGTATCTGAGTGTTGTATACTATGTGTATACGTATACAAATATAAGCGGAAACATAATCAAACATAATTTATGATTTCAATGAACGAACGAACACACTTCTTTGTAAAAATATGTATCTCTCACACTTTATTCTCAATGTTTCTGTGGTGTTTGAGAGATGAGTGGAGACAGGGACAGACTTCTATATTGACCCAACTCCTTCTTCTGGCCATAGCAGCACTTCTTCCACATCTTGGCTGGGGTTGCTCAACTGGGGGTCGCTGAGGGCCACAGCCCTCAGTCTGTAAGCTGGCCCTCACTCTGGCCTTCCTGTCACCAACTAACTCAACTGCCACCAGGACCTGCTTATATTCTTTCATAACACCCACTTGCTTCCGCTTCTTCTTCCTCTTATTTACTTAGGTGCATCTCTTGATTGACGGCTCGGTCAAGGGTCAATATAGAACATGAGTACCACAACTCACTGCTAACATTTATTGTATTAAAGAAAAAAAAAAACAATTTGGGTATTTTAAGCAGAGGAAATGTATCATTGTTTAAGGTTTGGCTTGTTGGGTTTTATGGCATATCAACTTTTGTAGGTTATTTAACGCCAAATCCATTTTTATGTAAATAATCTGTTCTATTTAAAACAATTCAGTTTAGCATGAGTACACAGTTTAATTGTCAAAAACATTTCTATTTCAAACTATTCAAGCACTTATTTGTAACAATTCAGATAAGTGTAAATACAGTTTCAATGTCAAAAAATAGTTCTATTTGAAATAATTCAGTTTAGCATAAACACACCGTTTAAATGTAAGTACGGTTTAATTTTCAAAAACATTTCTATTTTAAGCTATTCAGTTTACTCAAACAATTCAGTTTAGCATAAGTATGCTGTTAGTTCTATTCAACCCATAGATAGGATCCTATCAGGTGCTACCACTCCGGGCTAGAGTGGACCTGGGAGCAATGGCAATGAAGGGGTACTCCACATTTCCCAAAGCTCCAGCACCGCTGGAACCTCACCATCAGATTGTTTAGTGTTATATCCAGGACACTCATTGGGGGGGGGTTACCCCTCTGCAGAGAAACAGTTGATGGGCAAATCATCGTTTAATATTACCTCATCCATAATAATACAAAAACAATTCACGACAAATAATCCAGTACATTTTATTGCTTAAGCAAATTTAATACAATGAATATAAAGATCATAATATTAAAAGAAGTACATAAAGAGTGTATTAAATTGAGAAAAATCCTAATGTTTTTAAAGAGTCTTTTATATAGATATAGAGTTTTATTACATAGAGGAAAGAAGTATTGACTTATATGTTTCAGACATGCTATCTATGTGAAGCTTCATGGTATAATGGATATTGTCATAGAAAATGGACACGGTGATCCTAGCTCAAATCCTCGATGAGGTTGTTTATATATCACATGACACTAATACCTTTTCGAAAAGTATGAATCTAACTATTCTCCCTCCAGCTATGGGTGAATAGTTGGGTAGACTAGGCTCTTTAGCTCTGTTATGGAAACCATCTAAAAGAAGGAAAGCTCTGAATTCAAACCTGTTAAAAAAATTGACCTTGTGTCACATCCTTCTTGTGCAGAATGGTTGTTTAATACATACATGGGGTTGTTGAAGGCTCAAGGTCTCCATCTGCATTGACAAGAATACGCATGCTACTTTTCCATGCCACCTAGTAGCCATTAGTTGTACTATTTGATAGACTTGAAAGGTAATGATGTTTGTGTCTTGTTTAAGGTAGAACTATCCAGTTGGCAAAAGATGCTATTTAACGTTAATCCCCACAAGGTAACAATAACCGCGAGGAATGGAGGTTGAATATTGTTTCCTCATACAGAATAGATAAGAGAAGAATTCCCAACAAATTCAAAACAACATTGTTTATTGCTAGAGCAAACTTAATAGAACGAATACAAGAATGAGATGAGATACAAAAAAGAGTTATATGAAGAAATATCCTTGTGTGCAGGTGCAAAGTCTTTAGTACAGGTTGTAGAGTGCTTAGTGTATGTATGTATAAGAGAAAGTATAGATATTGAGGCAAGACTATTTAGGAAGTGTATTGCTTTATGCTGTCATGTTCGATGCAACATGAGGTTGTTAGGTGTGCTTAGTTGACTATTGCAATACAAATGGATTGCACCATTCTCTGACTGGGGAGATGGACAGACTATTGTGTGCTGGCTAGCTGGGTACCATGTGCTTGTATTATACACTGCTTTGACAACACCACCTAGTGGCAATAAGCAGAACTCTTCACCAGTCAAAGCAAGTAATGATCCTTTGTGCCTTCTAGCACTCAGTAGCAGAATTTTTTGACCACCAAGGAAGGTAATCCCACAGTGTACTTCATTTTACTAAAATTATGATTGCTTTTGTTACTGAATTTATGTTAGCGACATTTTCCATAATCTAAAAACAAATATTTTGTCATTTTTATACTAACATTGATATTTTTAATACTAGCAACACAGTTTAGTAATTTTCAAACAGAGTAGGATACTATTTCAATAATGTGGCCCCTTGTTTGGAATGTAAAATATTTTGCTGTATTTCTTTATAATAATAATAATTATTGTTGTTGTTGTTTCTGCCATACATTGAATAATTTGTTCTACATTAAATTTTATAACTTAAGTAATTATTAAATTTTTAGGCAGGGTAGTTTGGAGGTAACATTTTTAAATGAGGCAAAACCCATTTTTTTACACAGATAAATAGTTTCAAGTATAGAAAATAATTAAATATTTCTATTTGACCCATAGATAGGACCCTAACAAGTACTACCACTCCGAGCCAGAGTGAACCTGGGTGTAATGGCAATGAAGGGGCACTTCACATTCTCCCGAGCTTCAGAGTAATTCATTTTAATGCAATCTAAAAACAAACAAAAACGCATCAAGGGATTTTTATCTTGTAACGCATAGCTTAGTTATTTACTTATCATGTATTTATTTTTAACCTTTAAAATTCCTTTTCTCAAGGTTTTGTTTTGGTATAACAACAACAACAACGACGTTGACATATTTTTTTTTTACAATTTTTTAAATTAACACTTATTACGCAAGATTATGAAACTTTTCGACCCCCCCTCACTTCGTCTTCAAGTAACGCGGGGAAAATACTTTTAAAAAAATAAATAAATAAAGAGAAATATTACTTCTGATTGCCTCATTCCGTACGTCAGAGTTAAACGATAACACACAGTCAACATTTCTGTAAACCAGAAGAAAGAAAGAAAGAAAGGAAAAGGTTTGTGAACTTTTTATTTTATTAACGATTTATCTCGAACCGACTAAGAATTATTTATAACAAGTTGCACTGTAGGTTTTGAACAAGAAAAAATATGGGGAAATTAGAACCTTATTTTAACACTATCATTTTCACGTAAATTATTTCCAGAAATCAGAGTTGGAAACAACACAAATATCATTACATTGTAGATCGAAGAACCTCTTTAAAGCCTCTTCAGTCGAGCCTACCTTAAAACTTTTAAAGAAATAAGTCATTTTCAAACAGAGTTGAGTACTTAACTTATTCAGATAATGCGGTCCATTGTTTTGAGTGTAGGATATTCCGTTGTATTTCATAAATAAACAAAATATTGTTACTGCCACGAACTAAATGATTTGTTCAGTATAATTCTATAAATTGAATGATTTTGTTATATGTATCTTGCTAAGTAGATTTTGACTGTTGTAAGCTTAACTAGACTGCGGTTGATACTGGTTTATTTCTTTTATGGGTGTATCCAATACGATACTACACCTCCATTGGGAGGTTTTATGTCTTTGGTCGCTTTTATGTTGCTGATTTTTCTCGGGAACCTCTTGTTTTTCTTCCTGTCTTTCTGGGCTTCTTCGTATCGGTGATCTAGTTCTAAGTTCATTTTCTTCGTTGTCTCTTCCAGCGATTCATTATCATTTTCTTTCATACCCTGCTCTGTTTCACTCTCAAAATCATAGGTTCCCTTCTACTTTTCATTTCCCTAATCCTTCCTTTATTTCTACATCTTCGAGTTCGATTCTGAATCTAAACTGCTGCACATTCTTCTCTAATATCGCTGTGTTGTCCTTTTTGTAATTGGAATTATGTTTTTTTTTTTTTTTCTGGATTTAATTCTATATCTTTTCTATACAATACATTTTCTTTTGTCGAAGATGACATGGTTATGGGGACGCTGATTTGTCTCCCCATTAACAAAGAAGGACTTCGTTTTCTTCATGTGGAGTCGTTCGGTAACTTCGGAGCAATCTGGATAGGTAGGCTTCCTTACTTTCATTAAATGGGGAAAATACCTTTAACTCTATTTTCACAATTTGCAACATTCTTTCATTACAGGTGGTATGGTGGTTTCTTGTATGGGATGCACCCAATATGTTTTAGCCATGAACATACATTCTCGTCGCAAAATTCTGGCGTATTATTTGTGACTATCGTTCAGCGCACTCCGTTTCTTGAGAATGCTGTTCTCAGTATTTACTCTATGGTAGTGTTTTTTTCCATCCGATACTTTGTTCGCCTCAGGCTAACCCCAAAATGAGTCAACTAGTATTAAGAATAAGCCTATATCCTTGATATGTGCATTATCCATGTGGATGCTCATTCATAGTTCTCTTTCTTTGGGCCATGAGTGAACTTTGTTTAAAGATTTTTTTCATTTCAGCACATTTTGGGCATCTTTTAATATAATATTTTACTTCTTTCGAATATCCTGGTCCCCGGGTTTGTAACTTTAACTTTCTTTGCAATGCTGTTATGCCACAATGCACATCATTATGTTGTATATGTCCTTTGTTAGGTTTTGTGGGGGCACTATTGCGTCTCTGTTGCATATTATGCCCTTTGTAGAATCAATCTACTCAGATTAAAAAGGAAAAAAATAAAATCCCAGTGTCCCGTCTACAAATACAACACGAAGAAATGATGTTTTTTTGTTTTGTTTTGTTTTTATGAGCGTGGGGTCGACAAGAGAAAAACCAGATAGAAATAATTATACATTTATATGTACATGAAGATTTGAAATTTAGAAGGTAATTTTTGCTTTGTGTTGTGGTCTTAAGAGACCAGAAGTTCAAAAGTTAAAAGTTAGTATCAGTTATGGAGGAATAGAATTTCCTGAGGTTCCACAAAAAGCAAAATTTTGGCTGTTAGTTCCACAATAATGCAGCACAAATTTGCACAAGCAACGTAGACACGAGAAATTTGACAAAAATCAAAAACCTTATAGAAAAACAACTTTATAATTTCTGTCAACTCGACAATGGCAATGATTATACAAAAGATGTTCGTGTGTGTGTAAAACACGAATATTGTCAGTTAAATTGAACGTGTGTATATATGGGTGTGTTGCGGAGCCGATAAATATGTCGACCCCGCAAATGAATTTGAGTCGTTGAGTTCAGCTAGACGTTGGATGTTGGTAAGCTGAGGTCGGTCGAGTCGTTGAGTTCAGCTAGATGGTCGGTGCTGGTCGTTGAGTTCAGCTAGATGGTCGTTGCTGGTCGTTGAGTACAGCTAGATGGTCGTTGCTGGTCGTTGAGTACAGCTAGATGGTCGGTGCTGGTCGTTGAGTACAGCTGGACGTTGGATGCTGGTAAGCTGAGGTCGGTTCAGTCGTTGAGTTCAGCTAGGCAGTCGTCGCGGGCATCTGAGGTCGGTTGAGGTTGGTAGATCGATATCCCCGGTTATGACGGTATGTTGGGTTAACCGGGGGTGTGTTGATCTGGTTTCTGGCTCGTACAGCGGGTCGTACGTGAGTCAGGTGTTGCAGTGGTAGAACAGTCCGTAACAGCGAGTCGTTACGTGGACTGCGTAGTACCTTGCAGGAGCGTCGTGGTCGAGGAAAGGCTAGGGCCTTGCTGGGCCCCCTAGCCGTGCGGACGTATCGGATGGGAACGAAAGCTTTGCCGTGTCAAAGCCGTGCGGACAATGGCTATGGCTAGGTTCGCGCCAAAGCCGTGCGGACGAGCGGACAAGAGTGAAGGCTTTGTAGTGTCAAAGCCGTGCGAACGAGCGGACGAGAGCGAAAGCTTTGCCGTGTCAAAGCCGTGCGAACGAGCGGACAGGCCATGAGGCCGAGGCTAAGATGGGCGTTATCTTAGCGCTGCGCAGATAGTGAAGCCGTAGCTAAAGGCTGGACCGTGCCATTAGCGCTGCGCAGCTTATCGGACAATCGGAACCGAGGTTAAGACCGGTTGGTCTTAGAATCCGTCTTCGTGTTTGCCGCCTGGCCGTCTACTTCGACTGATCATTACTGACCGCCAGAGATGCTCTGACCCGCAGACAGAGACCTCTTATGGTCCTAAAAAGGACCTTTGTGCATACCTATGTAGGTGGAAGAAAGGCAGGTCTACCACGAGTAGTGGGACCAAAGCCGTAAGTTAAGGTGAATGCGACCGCACAGAATGCGGGATTCCTCCTTAATGAGCTTCGCTGGGAGCGCGCTGTATTTATCCTACGTCCCACCAACGTACGAATATGGCACAAGGCCGTTTTTAAGGTGGGTCCTGTCGCAGGGCCGTAGCCCAACGCGATAGGCAGTTCCAAAAATGCCTCGGACCCCGTCGGCATTCCCCTTTTCGGGGCGCCTCAGGCGCCGGGCGATAAACCCAAACCCCTCCGAAGAGGGTTAAAGCCTGGGGGGAAGGCCCCCTGAGACCAGAGGTGATGTATCCAGTGGTGGAACACACCCGACCGAACCGTGCAGCACGCAACCACAGCCGGTCGAGAGCGCCCCACCACAGGACACAAAAGAACGCTACCCAGGATAAAAGCCGGGTGCGCGCTGTATTTATCCTACGTCCCACCAACGTACGAATATGGCACAAGGCCGTGTTTAAGGTGGGTCCTGTCGCAGGGCCGTAGCCCAACGCGATAGGCAGTTCCAAAAATGCCTCGGACCCCGTCGGCATTCCCCTTTTCGGGGCGCCTCAGGCGCCGGGCGATAAACCCAACCCCTCCGAAGAGGGTTAAAGCCTGGGGGGAAGGCCCCCTGAGGCCAGAGGTGATGTATCCAGTGGTGGAACACACCCGACCGAACCGTGCAGCACTCAACCACAGCCGGTCGAGAGCGCCCCACCACAGGACACAAAAGAGCGAAGCCGGGTGCGCGCCGTTTAAGCGTTGAAAAGGGCTTGCTGATATTACGAAGGTGCTGTGACACACAGCTCCAGCCGCGTGAATATAAAATTCTTTGATAAAAAATGAGTGTAGCCGTAAAGTATTTTCCTAACCTGCTATAGGCTGGCGACGACTATTAGTTCAAGTCTTATCCGGTAATTTTTGGCCGAAGTGTTTTGTGAATGTTATTAATTTTAATTCTCCCTTTTCTTTTAGCTATAACGAGATGTCAAGGTCGTTAGAAAGAAAAAGGGCTTAGTCAGTTCCGGTCGTACTCGGATATAATCGTCCTAACGCGGGCGTGTAACTTGATATGTTTAGGTTTATCGGCCGGTCGCGGCAGGTGTATGTCCGAACTAAAAAGAGGCTTGTTCATACATACGTGTGTGTGTGTGTATATATATATATATATATATATATATGCGTGTGTCCTGGTATGTATGAGTTTTGCGACTAACTCTCCTAACCGTCATGTATATCAGCGGGTCATCTGGCGTCAACCTATCGTGCCTGTCTGCAAATCTGTCGGTCTCTCTGCTTTGAACTAAAATCTTCATTTATATTTTTGGGTAAAATAAAAGTGGATCAAAGTAAAATATTTCAAGTTTATTACTGGTCAAATAAAATTCAAATGTGCGGACGTCGGTGAAAACGCAACCCGTGACCCGTCTTAACGTATCAGGTTCACAGAAATTACTTGTTTATTTTGGAACCTAACTATTTTTGTTTTTGTGACAAATTTTTCTACAAGTTAGTTTTTGATCCGCTTTTTCTAGAATATTCCATTTTATGTGTCCTTCGCTGATTGGTTTAAAAATATAAGAGTATAAAGTCTATGTAAGTGAGATTTTGATCCTTTTTTTCTGGAATATTCCTATTTACATGTTCTGAGTTGATTTATCTAAAACTAAAGAAATGTGTATACTATACAGTCAATAAAATGTGTGTATATATGTGTGTGTACATGTGTTGGGGGCGAGATGTGTGAAATCTAGTTAAGGTGGTTCCGAAAGAGAATTAGTGTGTATGTGGAGAGACAGATGGTAAGACTTGCTTTCGTTAGGTCTAGAGATATGTATTTGAGTGTGTGAAATCGCATTTGACTTATATGTTGTCATGGTAACTGTAAAGTCTTTATATCTGAGGTAATGGATACTTGCTAGGTATGGACTATTACCAAGATGAATCGATAGGATGGATGGTGATTAAAGACAGAGCGAGAACGAACACCTGCTGCTATGCCTGGTACATTCCTTTATTCCCCAAATCCCCCGGATGTGGTAGGGGCCGTAACCCCTGTGGCATCAGAGGTTATTTCCCTTTTGTTAGTTTGGATATTACAGTAACGAGATGGAAATTTTGTCGGGTGTTCGCCTGTCCATGTAGCTGCCAGTGTATGTGTCGTGGTTACGAGGGAAAACTTTTGTCGGGTACTCACATGTTCAGTCGGTAGCCGTGAAAACATGAATAGACATCCTGATAACATGACCGGTTCCAAACAAAAGCTTTTAGGTTTGCGCGGGAAAGCACCCAACGGCAGGTTTATTCAAGGTTCAACTGTGTGGACGTAAGCAAAAACATGATTATCCTATTCAGTCAGATTCCAGAAACCATTTATCTAATTTTGGATCCTAAATTTTTACTGATTTGCACAAAAGTCTTTGTTTTAGCCATTCTGATCCGTTTCTTACTTATTTGTGCTTCACCTATTGCTTGTAAAATATAGGATTTTATATTCTGTACCTTTTCGATTGTTAGTTTGTATCTCGAATCTAAATTCATGTTACTTATCTGTAACGTTTCAAGTATTTTTTGTTTGTGAGATGTCTCCGGCATACCTTCTATTAATTTCAAACGGATTAATTCATCCTCCGTTGTCATGTCTTTTGTTCCCAGTTTTACAAATTCGCAATATCTAGATTCCTCCTTTTAATCTGTACACATATTGTCCTTTCTAGTCTCAATGAATTTGACTTATCTCAGTGATAATTGTTTTTTTTTGTCGTTTATTTTTCTTAATTATTCTAACAATTTCTTAATAAGTAAATTCTTCTGATTCTTTTAGATAAGTTATTAATATTTTCTTCACAGCTTCCCGTAACCAGAAATATGTATATGATTTCATTCTTTCCTTCTCTAGCTTTTTCGTCCTTTAATTTCTTGACCCTAGCTTATGCTGCGAAAAATCTGATTCATGTTTCTAATACTCCGGTTCATCCAGCGTAGTTAAGGTTTCTATCGACAATGTCATTGTTGTAATGTGTTTATCTAGCAGAGTATATCTAAGCATAGCTTGATGCCGGTTGATATGGGCGTATCTAATGCACGAACGATACTACAAACTAGAGGGGTTTTATGATAAAAGTACAAATCCATTACTTATAGTTCTCTAACTTAATGTCACTGTTTATTTTAGAAGGGATCGCACTATGCGAAAAGTACTCAAAGCTGACGAAAGTCCGTGTTACTAAAAATTGCGTGTGCCTCTCCCGCCGGCAAACTAAATTTCTGATAAATTCCTACGTCCGAGGACTGAAGGATGCTAAAAATTAACATTCAACCACATGTTGAATTTTGGGATTCAACCACGGTAATCAATTTTGTTTGTTTCAATATTCGAGATAACTCCATGCACTTTGGGGTGGGCAATGAGAGGTGATAATAAAGGAAACGGTTCAAAATTTGTATCAAGGTAAATTTTATTGTCATAATCTTTTCGTGCTATTATGAGGAAAGATTGGAGAAAATGTATATGTTATATGACTGGCTTCTAGATCTTGGGACCCAATAAGCACGTGCGCTCATTACTTGTAACCTAGAGAAAAGAGGTCCGTTCAGTAACAATGGTGAATGCTCATTGAGAAATTTTCTTTGGCATCGGGAAGCCCATCTTTTCAGGCATGCACGGGTTTCGCTTCCTGCGAGAGGCTTCCTGGGAAACTGCCACATTTTTGGAATTTATCTATTTTTTTTTTGTTTTTATTTCTTTTTAATCCCTAACGAATTTATTAACATAAGAAAAACACTGATTATTATGCTTTTGATCATCCATACTTTAGAAAAAGAAGCACTTTGCTTTTAATAAAAAAGAAAATCACATTACCTATAATAAGTGTATTTTTTGTTTATACATTAGTAAAAATAGTTGAGTTTTTTTGGGGTTTTTTTTGGCTACCTTATCTTAGAGAAAATACTTTTCTTTATTAATTTATATTTTTGTTAAATACAAATTTTTGTCACTACTACTCGGTAAAATAAGCCAGTAGAATGAAGTGGCCATCTTTCATCATTAGAAAACCTGGTGATCAGCTATGCAACTGTCGATAAAGGGCCAATTGTTATATGACTGATAGATCTCTCTTTTGATTTATCATACAAACAAAATAATGGCAATTCTAATCAACAGGACAGGAGAACACTGACCGGATGTTGCCAGGGCCAAGATCTTTTTTCAAAATGAAAAAATGCATCTCTGCGCATAGGCTCTGAGCACAGAGAAATGTTGATGGAATTCATCACAAAAAAATAAAATTAAAAGTAATTTTTCGACCAAAGTTGATCCGGTTTGAGGAAGGGAGAACTATAGAAGACGAGATTCTTTCAAGGTTCTGACAGAAAAAACAAAACAAAACGCACAGCCAGACGCTAGAACATCGCCGGCTTCTATCACATTCAACATCACACAACATTTTCTTAACCTTCCGACTGTGGCTTTAGATGGGAGCCGCGTGACTAGAGAATCACCACCCAACCTACATTTCACTTCAACGCTGATATTCTCCTTCTCTGTCGATATAAACTTTGGTTGACTGCGTAAGTCTGACTCACCTTACCAACATAAATATTTAAACATTTTTATTTCTCATTTTCACTCACATTCTTATATCCACTAATACAATTATTTGAACATTTTGTTTCTTTTGTTTGCTAATACAGTTGTTTAATTTTCATTTGTCTTGTCATTTGATTTGCAACTCTCTTATTTTGTACTCTTGTCGACTGGGACTGTAGAAAACGCCGACTGCACCTCTGCAGAGGGGTAACTCCACCCCTCAACGAGGCTACCTGTTGGCCGTGGGTGGCGACCTGTAATGCTTGAGGACGGGATCCTGGTGGCTGATCAGTCTGTGACGTGGCAACTAAAAAGGTCATGTGACTCGCAACACTTTACTTTAACCCTTACTGGGCTAGACGGGTGGTAGAAGAGGTCCGATCCGATCAATCGGCTGGTCATGTCAGTCCTTTTTTGGATTCATGTAAAAATCCAAATGAGGATGATGGCTGTAGAGTCGATCATGCCTTGGAAAGACATGTATCCCTTTCTATTCCTGGGCAAATAGTTATCTTGGGAATGAAAAACCAGGGACAAAAAAATTGTCTGAAACCAGCATGTAGCCCTGGTGTTGCTAGGCAAATGGGTTTTCCCCAGGCACATCCTCACAAGGGGCTCTGAGGTGAGTTGGGAGCATGTTGAATGAAACTCACATCTAATTATATGGATAACATAAACAAAACCCAAGCTAATAAAAAAAAGACTCTGGGAAAGTTCTGACAGTGAGACAGAAGAAAAATCAAATTATTTCCAGTCTTTTATCGTGATGGAATCAGCTGAAGAAATTCCTCTGTCTCCGTTCAAGATAGAAAAAAATATTATCAAAAAGTTTAAAACCAAAAAACTTAAAAATGGAACATTACTAATAGAAATCTGCAATAAAAACCAAGTTGACGATATGTTAAAATGGAAACACTTTGACAACACAGAAATAAAAAAAAAAAACTATCCCCACAATTCCCTGAATACACGTAAAGGAGTTGTAAGAAGCCATTAACTTTCCTTATGTTCATTAGATGAAATCAGAACCAACTTACAAGACCAAAATGTCATGGAAATCTGAAGAATACAAATAAAAAAAACATCCGAAGAAACAATAGATACAAATACATATATAATGACCTTTAACATCCACCAAATTCCTAAAGAAATTAAAATTGGATACCAAAAAATAAATGTAGAACCTTATATCCCAAATCCCTTAATATGCTACAAATGTCAGAGGTTTAGGCACCACCAGGACCAATGTACACGACCGCCAGTATGCGGAAGATGCAGGTAATATGATATGCATAACGACTGCCAAAAAGACTACAAATGTGCTAACTGCCAAGGAAACCATGGCGCTGGTTCTAGAGATTGTAAGATAGGGAAGAAAGAAAAAGACATTGCCAAACTAAAACAAACTCAAAATATCACCTACCCAGAAGCAAGAAGGATGGTAGAGACTACAAAATAAGTAAGAAAAAATATCCTAACAACCAAAAAGCAAAGCTGTTATATGTGTGAAACAAGTGCAACCACAAAACCCAAGGTGGTTGCACAGCTAGTAAACGAAATGAGAGCGCTGTTCTAGGAGATGAAAACCGCCATAGAAGCAGTTAGTGAAAAACTCTCCTAACACCAGAGTTACAAAAAGCCAAGAGTGACAGGCAAAACCAGACAGGAAGAACTCAGGGGCCTTCACTTCTGCAGTGACTTCTGTTGCTGGGCCACTACAGACCCCACCCAAAAGGAAAACTAAAGGGACCTCCTGACGGGCAGGGACATAGTACAAAACAGGAAAAAAACAGATCCAGCTCAAGAACGAGAACTACTCCAAGAAAGAACAGATTTGAGCCCATGGAAATGGAGGCTTCCATTTGTCAAACTGAGAAAATACAGATGAATACCAAAATAAAAAAATCCAGGAAGCACATTCAAAATGCCCTCAAGAACAAAGTCACCTATATGAGTCAAACATTACAAAACCCCTACGAAGAACCTATAGTATAGAAAGTATGGATAGCGATACAGACCGCATAGTTACAAGCCTTAATCTTGAAGACGTATTAAATAACTATAATACTTGAAACTATTTAACTTTGGACCAACTTATAAGCTCACTCACCACTTTAAATATTAATCTTTTACATATACATATTTATTTAAATGTGTACAAACAAATAATTGATGTTAAATTGTTATTGTTACATAGCAACTCTGGGAATCATTTGACTGTGTGCGAGCAAGGGAGGAGAAGTAAATAGAATGATTTGTATAATAAGAAATACCTGAAATCATTTAATTGTGAAGAAAAATGAGCTCAGGTTTGTTCAAAAATATTATTAGAAAAATGTTCACACACCATGTGTATTTAATATATGTCTAAACCGGATTTGGCATTGAACAATTTGCAATGTTTGATATGACATAAAACCAAATCAACTTACAAAGAACTGTTTTTGACGTTTGAGCTGTGTACTTATGTTAAACTGAATTGTTTGAAATGGAACTTTTACATTTTACTGAGTGTAAAGAAAACTGTACTTATATATGTATAAAAATGGATTTGGCAACCTGAAATGGTTGATATGCCATAAAACCGAACCAAACCAATGAAAATCTTGCCAAATATAATAAAAACATAACCAAAAGTCATACCCTAAATTCTAAAACATGCACAAAAACAAAATCAATTTAAACCTCAGAGGCTGATATGCCGTTGAACAAAACTCGGACTCTTGTTTTGTCCTTTCCTTGCAACCATACGCTTGATATCGTAGCCGAAAGCCACTCCTAACATTTTTTTTTATTCAATGGTTTTTCGCAAGTATTAGTCTAGCTGGATTTCTCTTGACCTTCGGGTCAAGGGAATCCGCGACCGACAAGTCAACTGGCTTCGCACCGGAAGACTTAAGAATGGTTTTATTTGGACTAGTTGTGTCCCCTGGCCTCGTGCCGGGAGATTTAGCAATGCTTAGAATGGACGCACATTGCTCTTAATGAGTCTATGCCCAGCAAGGTCACCTAGCTTGGACTCACATTGCGCTTAGTGAGTCTATGCCAGCACTAGAATCTTTGACCGAGCTTTAATTGAAATAAGTATCTTTTTGTTTTTATTAACAGAATCATTTTTGGGGCATTGACTAGACTTGGTTCACTTTGAACCTGGCCCTCGGACCTAGTGAACTTATAATCAGCCTTCGCTCGTGTCCGTCCCTCCTAAATCCCTTCCTGGTGGGAGGCACGGATAAATATATCTGCTCTAACCTTTTTGGCTTTCGGCTGGGCCACCTTCGGGAGAAAGATCAATGACAACTCTAGATTCCCATTGTACTGGACCTTTGAGTCTAGTGAATCAATAACCACCTAGGTCACTTGGCATACGTGCCGGGAGACTTGGCAGGGCTAGCATAGTTCACATTGCACCTTGTGATTCTATGATCAGCATTGTCCGGCAGTGCACGAATCTCGGCTCGTGTGCGACCTCTCCCTTCCTAATCTCCACTATTAAATAACTTTGTGTCAAGACCTGCCTGGTGGGAAGCACGGACAAATATCAAGGCTCTGCTTGGGCTGGATGAAGAGGTTTAGCTTACCAGTCGATGCAATCCAGGCTGCCTTCACTAGCCAGAAGTAGCAAATGCGACTCAGACAGACTTTATCAGCTCGCTCGTAGCCTACACCGGCCAAACGCTGAGTCAGCTGCTGATCAAACAGCGGGACGTCGACTAACTTACCTCAGCGACCCGACACGTCTAACCTTCGGGACGTCTGCAGGCTATCTGGCCACATAGCTGCACCACCAACCTGTTCATCCAAACTCACTGTCGTCAAGAATTATAAGGCAAATGAATTTACGCTTTCGACATATCCAAACAGAAATTTCCCTCAAACACTTATTTCTTGCCAAATAAAAATTGGCTCTTTTGTCGTAAAAAAATAGAAGGGCGATACTTAAAATGCAGGCAGCGATCGGGTGTGCAAAAAAGAATTGCTTTTTAAGCGACCCGCCCAACAAGGTCTAGTAACAGAACTATCCCAATTTCTGGAGTTGAAAAATAACGGACTGGTTTACTTGGTAACACAATTTAGACTGAGTATTTGTTGCACGTCCCAACTTACGGGCAAGTATGGCACAAGACCTTTTTTCGGTGGGTCTGGGCGCAGGGCCGTAGCCAACACGCGCCCGGCATTTCCCAAAAATGCCAACGGCCCCGTCGGCATTCCCCTTATTTGGGGCGCCGGGCGATTAACCCAACCTCCCCGAAGGGAGTAATAGCCTGGGGGAAAGGCCCCCTGAGGCCGTAAGAAATCCCCAGGCACCGAGACACACTCAGCCAGATCCGCGTCCCGACAACACGGCCGGCCAAAGCGCTACCCAGCACCTGGAGAGGTCCTGTCCGAGATCAATCTGTCGCCAAAATGATCCAACACAATTTAGACTGAACAGAAAGAGGTGACTGAACCTGAATATATAGGTTGTAATCACCTTTCACTCTCACCCCTCCTAATCTCAATTCTGACCATAAATATCAGAAGCTGATAGACATTCATGTTGGCCACAATATCCCCCGTAACAGAGCCCGCAAGACGTAAGTAACACTCTAACTCATTTCTTTTTCCACACTTTTAACGCAACCAATTCACCTTTGTTCTTGCCTTTGCTGTTGTCATTTAATTTTAAACATCTGCGGGATCGTCCCGCAACGATACAGCCATTTTTCACGATACTAAAAAAATCATCTCTTAAAATACAACTGAAGAGATTTGTTTGAAAAGATGTTTACAGTATTTTGTATAAGAAAGGGTTTAGTCTAAATTAAAGCATTCAGATTTTCGGTTTACCAAAATAATTCTATTTTATCTAGATTTTCGGGACTTAATTTCTGAATTAATTTAAATAGAAAAAAAAGAGAGGTATATAAGAAATTTTTTTTTTTTTTTTTTTTTTTTTTTTTTTGTAAAGGCTATTGTCATGCCTTTGAAAACAATAAATTAAATGAAATAAACCTAGCAACAAGTCTAAAAAAAAACACAACAATAAAGCCAACTCACAGGTTAACTTGTTTTGCAAATGACAATAGAGAAAAAAAAGGTGTTGACCCAGTTAAATTACTCAAGTAACTACTGAGGAATGACTACACGAAAGCATTAGTTGTTTTTCCAGTCTGTGTATAAATAGCATCATGATTCGATTTACTTATACAAATTGCCAGGGCCTTGATTTTTTTTTTTTTTTTTTTTTTTTCACGTTTAAAGGATAATTCTCTGGAGAAAGGAATACTTTTTACATTTTTTAAACAGCATGTTTATATGGAGGCCTTAAAAAAAATCTGGCAAATAAAATATTCATCTTGATAATTTATATTTGAATAGTTTAAAAAATGTACAAAAACACGCGCCCACTAAATCACCACCTTTTTTAAAAATTCCCCCGGTGGGGTAGGATTGAGTGAGCTTTAGTATCGACTCTGGGTTCAATCCCAGGTCGAGTCATACCAAAGACTCAAAAAATGGTACTTGATGCCTCCTTGCTTAACACTCAGCATTATAAGGTTCGGATCAAGGGTAAAGTAGAGCAATCCAGGGAAGGAGTAGCGCCCCCCCTACACCTTGGTGTAGTAGCTATCGAAAAGGGAGCCTTCGGGTTACCCTCGACTATGGTCGCCAACTTTACTTACTTGAAGGTTGGTCTTCGTATATCTGACGTATCTGAGTACCAAAACTTACCACAACAATTATTAGAGAATGAAGAACACAATTCGAACACTTGTTGCAGGGGAAATGTATCATGATTTAACAAACAATATAAAACAATTCATGACGAATTAACAAGAAAACATTCATTCCATGAGTAAACTTAAGAGAAAGGATAGTGGAATTACATGAAATACTAAGAGAACATAATGGAGAGAAAGTTGTGGGGTAAAGACCTCCGTCAAAGCATTGTACAGTGCATGGAACGACACGAGGTTTGTTTGAGCAAAAGTTTTTTCCCTGTCGGGAGACGCACACACTCGCATGTACTTCTTGTTGTCGAGGTCGGGACGGAGAGAGAGAGAGAGAGAGTGTGTGTGTTTCAACTGCACGTTTTATAATACAACCTTGGTCACGCCACTATGCAACCGTTAGAAGTGCTATTTTAGCCAGAAAAGGATGTAATCCTTACACATCCCTTAAATCGGCTAATTATCGGATTTTAACTAATGTTGAATTTATAAGTCATTGGTGTGGTGTTGAAAGGTCTCAACTAGTTCATATCAGCAGCTGTATGTGCGAGAAACGGTCACACACAAGCTTTGGGTTTGTTTGTTTTTTTTAAATGGCTAGTCAGCAACTGGCACAATGGCAAGTAACAACCTATTATCGGATTTACACTTCTATATTTTTAAACCAGTTGGCGAAGAGCACGTTGAGTGGAAAATTCTGGAAAATCTCGCTTGAAAAAACTTGTACCCGAAACAAAAATAGTTATGCGCCAAAATAAAATATATAGTTTCGGGAACCTGATTAGACAGAATAGTCACGTACCAGTGTTTTCAACTCCGAGCGTTTGTGAATCCCAAAGGAACTAGTCCCGCGCAAAAATAAATCTTTCACGCTCTCGATAGCAACTTCCTTTTTCTCTCTCTCACTCGCTCTCACACTCTCCAATATTCTCAGTTCTCCCTGCTAGCAACAGCTTTTAGACAGCTTAACGGCAACAGAACAGCCAGAAATGAGAGAACTTACAGCCAGCAGAAGCACGTTCATAGCCATATCAAAATTATTGTACTTGCTATCTTTCAAGCTATTAAATTTCTCATGGACTTCAACATCGCCTACTACATACAAACACTCACATTCAGTCTGCGGACAGACACATACTTCGTTGCTATATACGTCTTGGTTCCCAGGCGTACATACACCTATATGTAAGTACGACTTTATCACTTTCTCTCTCCTTCTGCCTTGACGATGAAGACACGTACACACAGTTATGTTGGAACTACACTCACAGCCATTCAGCTAACATTTGTAATATACACACCCACACACACATATATACATCGCAAAGATATACGGACATTGCTACTTTGTATAAATTTTTCCTCGCTTGTTTTATGTTATAAAAAGTATTTGTTTGAACATTTTTGTTGTTAAATTTCTTTTGTCTGCGTTGTTCATATTATTTGTTATAAATTGTGCAACCGGTTCTTGGCATTTTGGTTCTAACAAAACCTCGAGAACAAACCATCCTCCACACTATATTTCAGGGTTAACAAAGACCTCCCGTCTTTTGGGGGTGGGTTATGATTTGTCAAACACGTTCTTTTCATCGACCCGAGAGTATGTCTTCTTGTTTTGGAAACCTATCCAGAAGGAAGTTGCAATATCACTAATAAAGTGTGTGGTATTTTTTGTGACCACGTATCTGACTTTTTTATTTTTTTATTTTTGCTGATATGAAATCATTGAAACTTTGCAACAGCACACTAGTGACATAACTTTTAATAAATGTATTAAGGAACTAATTTCGCTATTTAAAACAATAAGAAATGAGGTTTATTTTAAAACACATTATTTTCTCAAAATTTCGAAAATGTTTTATTTATTTATTTTTTTAATTTTTATTGTTATGCCCTCCTCGTCAATCATTTTGTTAATTTGACTCCCTTAATGAAGGTTCTAGTAAATGTTTTTTTTTTTTTGCGTGTTTATAAGAAAATTCGATGGAGAATAAGATTTTGTTTACATTTTTTAAACAACAGTTTGTTTATTTTGTTCGTACAGTTACACAATTTTTAAAGTTAGAAAACAGTAAAGTAAGATATGGTTTTTCGAGGCATTTTTCTTTTTTACTTTCTTCGTTTTCATTGCTTAATCTTCTAAAGATATAGATGATAAAAAAGAAAAGAATTTGGTTAAACGTTTTTTTTGTTTTGTTGGTTTTGTTTTTATTTTGTAGATGTTTATAATAAAAATCCGTTGATTAAACTCCTCTAATAGTAGATGACGGGGATATTGTTAATGTAAATATACTGGATAAATAAATTTGACTGATTAGATAAAAATAGTATATTATCTGAATAATTCTTTTTTAGTTTTTTAAAATCATCTTTAGTGCGTTTTTTTTTTTTTTTTTTATTGGATGATATTTTTTCTATGGAGGCACGCAAGGAAACCAATATAAAAAACGTCAAAACCTTTTCTGATAATTTATGGGGAACAAGGTTTTTATTTATTCATGGTGTAGTGGTAGTGGTTGTCAGTGAACTGTTGGGTTTTGTTGAGATGTTTCTGAATTTCGTATATGAATCCTTTTTCTTCTTGACGATTCACTTGTCTTCTTTTGTCTGTAGGAAGCTGCAAGAGAATTAAGAACGGAAGGAAAGACACAAAGATACCTTTTATACTCAAACTTTAACTACTATTCTGTGGTGTGGAATATTTTCCTGAACTTGTAAAAATAGTTGCGGTTCCCAGACAAGGTGTTGAAATATATTAGTAATTTTCTGTGAGTTAAGAGTTTGAAGGTAGTGTGTCCAGTAGGTGTTTTCAATGTGGTATATTTAGTAGAGATGGCTACTAACACAAGGCATGGCTGGTTACTAGACCCTGGGACCAGGTCAGCATGTACACTCACTACAAATAACCTAGAGAAAAGAGGTCTGTTCAGTAACTGTGGTGAATTCTTACTGAGAGAGGATTTCACTTTGGCATCAGGAAACCCATCTTTTCAAGCATGCATGGATTTCACTTCCTGTCAGAGGCTTCCTGGGAAACTGCCACATTTTTTTAATTCATCAATTCCCTATAAATTTATTAACATCAGAAAAACTCTGATCATTATGCTTTTGATCATCCATACTTTAGAATAAGAAGCGTGTTGCTTTTAATAAAAAAGATCATCACATTACCTATAAAAACTGTATTTTTTTTTTGTATATACATTAGTAAAAATAGTTGGGTTATTTTGCTACCTTATCTTAGTGAAAATATTTTTCTTTACTAATTTATATTTTTTTTAAATACAAGGTTTTGTCACTAAAGGCATGAACAGCTATCGATAGGCTTTCGATTATATGGAAATCAGACCTGACTGATAAAATGAAACGCAGTTTCTTCAAGGCAGCGGTCGTATCGATACTGCTATATGGATGCACTATTTGGATGCTAACTAAATGGCTGGAGAAGAAGCTAGACAGTAATTACACAAGAATGTTGCGAGCAATATTGAACAAGTCCTGGCGGCAACACCCAACAAGGCACCAACTATCCGGCCACCTGCCTCCCATCACAAAAAACTATCCAAGTTAGACGAACCAGACATGCAGAACACTGCTGGAGAAGCAAGGATAAGCTCATAAGTGATATACTCTTATGGACCCCTGCATATGGCCAAGCAAAAGCAGGACGACCAGCTTGAACATACATACAGCAGCTATGTGAGGATACGGGATGTAGCCCTGAAGACCTACCAGAGGCGATGAATGAAAGGGTGAAGTGGCGAGAGAGGGTCAGAGATATCTGTGCTGGTGGCATGACATGATGATGACTCAGTAAAATAAGGCAGTGTAATGAAGTGGCCACCTTTCATCATTAGAGAACCTGGTGATTTTTCACTTGTCTTTTGTCGTTTGATTTGCAAACTCTGTGTTCTGTCCTTTCCTTGCAACTATATGATTAATTTAACACAACCATGAGAATTCTCACTGTAGGTTGAAGTAAATTAGTTAGTTGCTGTGTTTTATGGGAGTTACTTTCAGGTTTAGTTACACCACAAATACAACACAAATTTTACAAGCACGTAAACAAATGGAATACGACAACAACGAACATTAAGAAACAATTTAATAATCATAACAAACAGGATGAAAATAATTCGAAATACAAGGTTCATGTTATGTTGTGGCCAGTTGAATGAAAATTGGATTGTTCACCTGTGTGTGTTTACATATTAGTAAAGTCTATTAAATAAATGGGTCCATAGTTGGCCGAAGTAAGGAGGATAAAAATTTTGGCTTTACTTACATACAAGGGTATGTGTGTATGTATATTAGTGATGGACCGTAAGTATGGGTTTTTTTCTTAAGTCCGCACATGCATTTTCTTATGATCTTTGGCAACAATGTGTCGCATCTGTTAGTCGGTAAAAGAAGGTTGCATGTTTTTTTGCTGTGTCCTGTGTTTGATGGATAGTCAAAGGAATGAACTTTTGGCAGTGGAAGGAATGAATGACCTAGTTAATTAAATTCTTCATTATTTATACTTTTTGGGATCACTTAAGTGGATCAAAAAAATAGGATAGTGTTAGGTTTTGTTTCAGGTCCTAAAATTCAAGTGCGCAGACATTTCTTGACCAATCAGATTCGTATATTTACTTGTTTATTTTAGAGCCTAAAAATTTTTCTGTTAATTAGTTTCTGATCTGGATTTTCTAGAATGTTCTTATTTTGTGTTTTTAGCTGATTGGTTGAAAAATATAAAAATGTAACTTTAATGTTAATGCGATTTTGATCTGAAATTTCTAGAATGTTCTTATGTTTTTGGAGTTGGTTATTTTAAGGCTAAAAAAAAAAAAAATGTGTATTCTATAAGGTACAAGAAATGGTCACACACAAGATTTGGAGATTTTTAAAAAGGTCAGAAATTGGCATAGTGACAAGTAACAACCTACATTTCAGGGTTAGCAAAGACCTTCCTTGGGGGTGGGTTACTATTTTTTTTAGCACTTTCCTTTCATCAGATCAAGAATACCACATCATGTTTTCTTGTTTTTGAAATCTATCCAGAAGTTGCAATATCACTAATAAAGTGTGTGGTATTTTTTTGTGACCACGTATCTGACTTTTTTCCTTTTGCTGATATGAACTCATTGCGACCTAGCAAGAAAACACCAGTGACTTATAACTTTTATCATTGTACTATTATTCAACCCTGATATTGTAATTCGAGAAGGTCAAACAATTGAACTTGAATCTGTGATAACATAATCTAATTTTCATTTTTTATTTTTATTTTCATTTATTTTTGTTCATTAAAAAGAAACCTTAATATCTCAGTGAAAATTAACTTGTACAAATTGTATTCACTATTCTGTTTTGTTTTGTTTTGTTTGGTTTCTTTGTTTAATGGCATATCAACCATCATGGGTTATTTAATGCCAAAGCCATCCTTGTAGAAGGATATTAGTAGTACTATCTAACTGATAGCTGGGGTGATAAGGGAATAAAATAATAGAATTGGAGTTCAAAATCACTTCCTACAATGTCATGGTTCAGCATGTTTGGAACGCCCCTTGATTATTCTGGATTTAAGTTTACTTTCAAGTTAAAAAACATTGCCTACAAGATTTCCTTCCATATTAATCCTTTTAACTCCTTGTTATTGGGGCTTAGAATATATTGGTATGCCATTGAACAAATAAACCAAACCAAACCAATCTAGAGGATTTAGGCAAAATTGTAACTTAAATTTTCAGTTATATATAACTGGACATTGGCATGATGGTTTGAGTATTTGCCAATAGCCTGGGAAACCTGGGTTCAATCCCAGGTTGCGTCATACCAAAGACTCAAAAAATTGTACTTGATGCCTCCTTGCTTAACACTCAGCAATACAAAGTTGGGATCAAGGATAAAGTGGAGCAATTCAGCGAAAAGAGTAGTGCCCTCCCCTACACCTCGATGTAGTAACTATCGAAAAGGGAGCCTTTGGGTCACCCTTGACTAAGGTCGCCAACTTTACTTTACTGATATATATATATATATTGGATAGGTGCTTGGTGACTGTCAGGTTTTTCATATGCAATTATTGGACCAAATAGTAGTAATAATAATAATAATAATAATAATAAACACACTAGAAAATAAAAAAAATAACAGAATAAATAAATTAACTCATCACAAAATTAATATAATATAGCAATATAAAGTAAACTTCCCACAAACTAAACCATCACTCCGACATAACAGTATTTAAAGGGATGCTCACGACATACATATCACTGGGTCTGATGATCATATTGGTGAGAAACTAACAGTCATCAAGTCCCATTGACTCAATGTCTATACTATCCTAACTTGGATATATATCATTGATATTGAACCCTCTTTATTCATAAATATAGGAAACTATAGAAATAATATATATATATATATATATATATATATATATATATATATATATATATATATATATAGGGTTGAGTGGTAAATAATTCTGTTTTAGAAAAAATATAATTTATGAATAATTTTACTATGAATTAATTTCAGTCAATAGTATTTTCACCATTATTTTGAATCACCTCTTGCCATTTATCGGGTTGCTTGTTGAGTAAGATTCAGATAGTTTTGAGCTCAAGAAGTCTTCAATAAGCATTTTCATCTTATCTTTTAGCAAAAATCTTTTGTCCTTCAGATCATCTTGTAGAAAAAAAGAAAGATGGTGCCAGGTCTGGTGAATATGATGAATGGAATAGAACTAACCATTCAAAATCCAATATTATTGCTTGCATAATTCTTACTGAATGTTAATTTTAGCTATCATGGAGAACCCCACCATTTTTCCTACTGACAAGTGCAGAACATTTTCTTTGAAAATTTTCATGCAAATGATGCGGCTGTTGAGAGCATAAATCTGCATTGAATGTCTCATTGCAGTTTAAAAACTCAAAATAAATAATATCACCATGATCCCACTATATATATATATATATATATATATATATATATTTACCAACCCCTTTGCTCAGGCAGGATATGACACAAGGTCAATTTTTAAGTGGAGTTTAACAGGTTTGAGTTCAGTTTTCCTTGTCCTAGACTAGTTGCCTCACCAAGGCTGAAGAACCCAGTCTGCTCTACTATTTACCCATAGCTGGAGGGAGAATAATTGGATTCATACCTTTCCCAATGTGAAATGCAGTCAGTCTCGTCCCGGATTTGAACTTGTGTCGCCGTGTCCATTTCCTATGACGATAACCATTACACCACGGGCACCATGATCCCACTATATGCCCAGCATAACTTTTCTTCTATGAAGCTTTGCATTTTGGGTAGGTCGCTGTAGTAGTAATGCCACGAACAATCTTACCTTGAAGAAACAGAAGAAGAAAAGGACGCAAGAGGTGTGACTTATTTTATGGAGGAGAATGTGATAAGCCCACGTGAAGTGGCGAGATTTAATGAGCATATAAGAAACTAAGTTTGAGGTGGAAAAAACAGAGCAGTATTTTGCTTATGTCTGATTTGTGAACATCCATCAGTTTATTCTGCGTGTTAGATAATTTGACTACCCCCCAATAGGTTGATTCCACTTCGACTAGACTTCTAAAACCATGAACAGTTGCAAAGATTCATCCTTGTCAGTCCACTGCCTCTTGCATTGAACATTGTCATAAAAGACCCATTTTTGTTACATGTAATGATACTCTTCAGAAAGATCATTTCTCTGCTTTGAAAGAAGATTTGTTGCTATGGATATATGATCTTCCGTATTCTTCCAAGAGTATGTGGAACCCAAACACCTAGCTTACTTACTTTTCCTATCTTTTTTTTAAGTTGTAGGAGATTGTAGGTTGGGATGTGTTGAGATTAAGTGTTAATTGTCAAGTACTTTTGTATCAATAGCATTCTACCAATTCTCTTAAAGCATCTTGATCAAGGTCTGATGAGTGTCCTGATCTGGGTTCAACTCTTAATGATGTATCACCTGAACAAAACTTTGAAAACTGATTTTAGACTTTGTGGTCAATTTTGACTCCTTGGCTACGAACACTAAAAATTTTCTTTGCTGTTTCCCTTGTGTTTTTGTTATTCTTAAGTTCCTTCAACATTACATATCAAATATGTACTTTCAGTTGCTTCATTTTTGGATTGACAGATCATAGATCAAATTAGAATATGCACTCTACTGAAATAAGAATGACCAATGAAGGCACTCTTTAATAGGGTAATTTCTGGGTGAGTTTAAAACATTGGAAGTTTAAAATGTATAGTTACAACTTGTTTTAAAAAAATGGAAATCATTTATAACTTAAGCAAATATATATATTTGGAAATTGTTTTAATTTTTTTTTGTTTTTTTTTTGTTTTTTCAGAGAAACCATGTTTTTGTTTGGGTTTTATGTCAGCCCCCTGACAGTAATTAGTACTTTATTCATTTTCTTTCTGTCTTTATTGATAAAGTTAAAGTACAAAAAATATCACCTTCCTCCTGGACCTTGGCCATTACCTGTTCTTGGGAATTTATCTTGTGAGTATGACTTGATTAATTTTTAACTTCTACTTGTTACTTTTTATCAACCTCTCTCTCACTAGATCATCATTTAAAGCAGCTTAAAATTAGAATAAATAAGAAGCCTTTGTTGAGAGATAAACTTGTATCTTTTCTTTTATTACAGTGTAACCCGGATATAAAGGAGTTATCAGGACAGGAGAAGTGTGTTTCTCTTATATCCGAGTTTATCTTATATTAGGGTTTGGTCTATTTTGTCACATTAACACAGGCTCTAATTTGGGACCAGAGAATATCTCTCTCATATTCGGGTTTCTCTTATATCAGGATCTCTTATACCCGGGTTACACTGTATTAGGAACCTGTCTTTTTGTGCTTTACTGGTTAGACTGCAAAAGTTAACAAAACTAGTAATAGTTACCCCAATTTAGCCATATAGTTATATTGTCTACTTCCTCAAATATCATATGCCATAATCTTTGGTTACATTTGACTTTAGTAGTATTAATAGAATTAATAGTATTTGCTGAATTTCTTAAAAGAAGCAATTATTAATTTTTGACAAATACTTTTTAGGTGGAGGTCTTCCTCCTCCTAAAAAATCCTAAGTAGCTGTCAAAGTAGTTTAACTAATGGGAATTGAGCATCTCTGGGTTGAATTCAGTGTTTTTCTTTTAAAAGACTTGTCACCATACTGTAGTTAAAGAGCCTCGTCTATCCAACTATTTACCTAGCTTTATGCATCTCAAGAGTATTAGTACTATCTGAAATGCAAACAGCGTTATGCTGGATTTGATCTCGAGTCACTGGGTCTATTTCCTATGATGATAACCAGTAGCAACTTCTTTCTTTCATCTTATTTTTATCACTTTCATTTCAACTCAAACATAGTCATTCTAGGGATGTTAAATAAACAGTGTAAATTGGAAGTAAAGAATAAGTCTAAAGATCTCAAAAGGCCAAGCAAAAAGAACAGAAAATCTCAGAAAGAAAAGTATCCAGACAAAAGCATTATCAAAAAAAGCTGGCATACTGAGGAGAGTGCTGGTGTATTGAAGTGACTTGCTATCTCCTGATCCTCCATAAGAATCTCTAGTTATTACAGGTTTTAAAACTAAAAAAAGGCAACAATAATAATGCTACATTTACAACTGTCAAATCATTACTTGTCTGTTGAGTCTTTTTTGTTAAACTCTTTGTTTAACCCTGATATTACATATTTTTGTGATTGCAAACAATATCAGAGGTCTCATTGATAAATTTAGCTTGTTACCTTGTGAATTTAGCCGGGTTTTTTTTTCTATTCTTTTAAGTTAGCTGCTGGGCATTCCTGAGTTGAGCTTTGTGGCTCTTGCGGTGAAAAGATTGGTAACTCCTGGTTTATATCACAATCCAGTGTTATCACTATAAAAGCAACTTAATTCCAAAGTATCCGACTATAGATACAACCTGGTTATTATTACTTTTATTATTTTACATTTGATAAATTATTTACATATTTTTTTATGAGAAAATTGCAATATTGTTAAAATAAAGTCAGAAAATATTCTTAAAAAAGAACTTGAATTATAAATTTATATTAATTACTCTGGTTTGTGTAATTGTTGCTCTTTTTCTAGATTGCCATTGTTTATGTTGAAAATTCTGTAGCAATAATCAATATTAGCACTTTTGAAAAATATAATTTTAAAAATTATACTTCCATTTATCAGCATTATTTAAAAATGTATCATTAAAATTTAAGAACTTTTTATAATATTTTTAGTGTTCATGATGGAACCAGATGTCATTAAAATATTTAATAGACTAAAAGCCAAGTATGGACCCATCTACAGACTCAAGTTTGGTAAGCATTTTCATTGATGTAAAGATGATATTTTTAATGTAAGTTGTTGAAATAATTTTGCTACTTTTCTGACATGACAGTTATGATAACATTAGTTCTTGAGTTTAAAATAACACAAATAACACTTGTAAAAAATTTAGTTATTTATTTAGTAATTCTGGAGCTTTAGGGAGTTTGTAGTATCTCTTCAATGCAGTTACTCTTAGGTCCACTCTGACTCAGAATGGTAGGATGTGTTGTGGTCCCATCTATGAGCCAAATAGATCTGTTTAGAAATTATTCATATTTGATAGGACGGTGTGCACAAAAAAGACTCTTGAAAACAACTACACAAAAAATGTAGGCTGGGGCTGTAGAATACTTTGACTGCACATCTGCTGAGGATTGGGCCCCTGACCCCCAATGAGTGTCCTAGTTATGACGCTAAATTGCATCTGATTGAGAGGCTCTAGTTCTGGAGCTTTGGGAAAAGTGGAGTATTTGCAGATTCACGCAAACATTTATGGGTCAAATAGAACAGTTCAATCATTTACTAAGGGTTATTATTAGTTAGTAAAGTTGGCGACCAAAGTCAAGGATGACCCGAAGGCTCCCTTTTTGATAGCTACTACACCAAGGTGTAGGGGAGGGTGCTACTCCTTTCCCTGGATTGTTCCACTTTACCCTTGATCCTTACCTTATAATGCTGAGTGTTAAGCAAGGTAGCATCAAGTACCATTTTTTGAGTCTTTGGTATGACTCGACCTGGGATTCCGCCCTGTCGGCTGGGGCTGTAGAATATGCCGACTGCACCTCTGCAGAGGGGTAAGACCCCCCCCAATGAGGCCACCTGTTGGCCGTGGGTGGCGACCCGTAAGGCGCTAGGACGGATCCCTGGTGGTTGAGCAGTCATTGATCCGGTGACAGAGTGGTCAATGGCTTGCAACACATCACTTTGGCCCTTACTTGGTTTGACGGGCGGTCGGATTGGGCCCGATCCGATCAATCGGCTGGTCCCGACATGCCCTAGCACATATGTGGTTTTGTTTTTTTTTACTTTCCTGATCGTATCATACAATCTGCTCTTGTGGAACTATTCGATCTACTTTTGCGGAACTATTTCCAACCCTCTTTTTTCCATATGTGCTAGAAGGCGGGGGCTGAGGGTCAATTGTGCTGAGGTAGGACTTATGACCGCTGTGAGATTGTTGTTTTTTAAAAAGCATAATTTAGCAGAGGCTCAGAATCATACTCTTTGCATGAGTATACTGGTTTTGTATCCCTGCCTCAGCCAAGGCGAATGGGTTGCCCCCTTGGTTCATTCCCTTCTCAAGATGGAGTCCATGGTGGCTGGTGGAGCATAGGACCAGTGAACAACAATTACCAATCATGGCTTTTTCTTCATCAAAAAAACTGAAACGTTCCCTAACGGAAACTGAATTGGACTATGAAGGTGTGGCAAGTTTCCCCAGATTCATAATAATTGAATCCACAGAAACACCAATAACAAACTTATCACCTTTTTTAATTGAAAAGGTAATATCTAATAATATGACGCCCGTCCACGTAAAAAAACTAAAAAATCAAACTTTGCTCGTTGAAGTAGATAAAAGGAAAAATGCCGATTTCCTACTGAAAATGATGAAATTCCACACGATAAACGTTAAAACTTACACTCACAAATCCTTGAACATAAGTAAAGGGGTTGTAAGAAGTAAGGAATTATCATTATGCACAATTGATGAAATAAAAAAGAAATGAAGAAACAAGGTGTAACAGAAGTAAAGAGAGTTTCAATCAAAAAAGAGGGTAAACTCATTGAAACAAACACCTACATAATGACATTTGACCAACCCAAAATACCGGAGAGGATAAAAGTAGGCTACACAATGGAGAGAGTTGAGCAATTCATACCCAATCCATTGCGTTGCTACAATTGTTAAAAATACGGCCATCACGAAGATAATTGTAGAGGTCGAAAAGTATGTGGCAAATGTGCACAACAAGATCCTGACCACCATATTGACAATTGCAACAATCCGTATAAGTGTGCGAATTGCGGAGGCGATCATCCCGTCCACTGGGAATCAATGAAATAAGAGCCTCCCTTGATACTAACAAAATTTCAGAGACACCAACTACAAAGGCAGCTCTTGTAGCAGACAAAGTGAAGACACCTGCACACTCACACACCTCCACGGTTAAGACCGATGTAGAAAAAAGCATGGAGCTATCATTAACCACACAACCAACTAAATGTGTCACGGAGTAATCCCCTTCTAAAACAAGATCAAAAGATAGGAGATCCCAAATAAGACCACCCAATTCTACAGATACCTCTCCAAACAAGAAACTACAAAAAGACAAGCCAAAAATTAATCCAAAACTAAAGGAAAATGTTGACGCAAGTAACAAATTAAAAATTTTAGAAAAGATGGAAACAGAAGACAGCCCCCAAGTACATAAACATAAAGGCCATAAAAATAAACGATCAAACAGTCCAGATCTAAGGTCTAACAATGAACCACAAAATAATCCAGTGGAACTGCCGCGGAATCAAAGCCAATAGGGGCGAACTGCTCTTATTGATGACTCAACAACAACCTGCCATTGTCTGCCTTCAAGAAACATTTCTGAAAACTAATGATGATATCACAATAAAAAACCACCAAAGTTACAATTTCATCAACAATACCGGTCATAGAGCTTCAGGTGGTGTCTCAATCCTTATTAGGAACAACATACCTCAAAGCAAAATCCACCTCAACACTCAACTCCAAGCAATAGCTGTCAAAGTGACTTTACACAGAACAATTAATATCTGCTCTCTATATATTCCGCCCCACGGTGCCATAAATGAAAGTGAAATCAACATATTACAGCAACTACCCACACCTTTTATTCTACTTGGCGATTTTAACAGCCATAACACCATGTGGGGCTGTAGAAGCACAAACCACAAAGGCCAAACTCTTGAAAATATCATTAACAATTATAATCTCTGCCTATTCAACAAAAAATCACCAACACATCTGGATCCATCATCTGCTACCTACTCAGCCATTGATTTAACCCTCTGCGACACTTCATTGTTCCTTGATTTCACCTGGAGGGTGTATGAGGACACATGCGGGAGCGACCATTTCCTAATTGTACTCGAGAGTTTGCACCCTCAAGATGACGACCTTCCCCAGTGGAGGTTGAATAAAGCTAACTGGGAAGAATTTCGCTCTCAATGTCAGAAACACCTCATTGTAAACAATACCGAAACTATTCCCGAATTCTCAAAAAAACTTATAAATATAGCTAAAACATGCATTCCACACAACCCAACAATTCATAAACGAGACAGACCTTGGTTCAGCAAAGAATGTAAACAGGCTATTCGCCTACGACGAGCAGCTTTGCGGAAATTCAACACTGAACCCACAACCTCCAATTTAATCTCTTTTAAATTCCACCAAGCTAACGCCCGTAAAATCATCAGAGAAGCCAAGAAAAAATCCTGGCAAAATTACGTGAGCAAGCTAAATACCTCTTCTAACATCAAAACGGTTTGGCTCATGATTCGAAAAATAGCCGGTAAAAAACAATCAACTCCACTAAAACACCTCTCCGTAACAAACCACAAAATAACAGGTAAAAAGGCCATAGCAGATCTTCTTGCAGAAACATTTTCTAAAAACTCCTCCAGCCAATTCAACACAGAATTCTATAAAATCAAACCCACCCTCGAAAAGAAAAAAATAAAGTTCTCTTCAAATAACTCCGAAGAATACAATAAGCCATTTACCCTAACTGAACTAGTGGACTCCATAAAAAAATCCAACCACTCAGCTGTCGGTCCTGATGAAGTACACAACGAGTTCCTCAAACAGCTACCAGATGAATCGGTCAAATGCCTACTAAAGCTATATAATAATATTTGGGTGAACGGTACTTTCCCAGAAACATGGAGACAATCAATAATTGTCCCGATCCCCAAATCAGGCAAAGATACATCGAACCCGCAGAATTATTGACCCATCGCATTGACTAGCTGCCTTTGTAAGACGATGGAGCGGATGATAAATAGTAGACTGACGTGGTATCTCGAGACAAATGGTCTAATAACAAATATGCAAACAGGATTCCGGAAAAGAAGAGGAACCACAGATCATTTGATACGACTAGAAACCTTCATCAGAGAAGCCTTCATAAGAAAACAACATCTGACGGCAGTATTTTTTGACTTAGAGAAGGCTTATGACACTACGTGGAAGTATGGTATTTTGCGGGACCTCTATAATCTAGGCTTAAGAGGAAGACTGCCGATGTTCATAAAAAACTTTCTCTTCGAAAGAACATTTAGGGTACGCGTGGGATCCATCCTTTCAAACTCACAACATCAAGAGGAGGGTGTTCCGCAAGGCAGCATCCTCTCCGTTACTCTCTTCTCCATAAAAATCAATAACATTGTAAAATGTCTAACCCCCTCAATCGACTGTGCTCTCTACGTCGACGACTTCGTCATATGCTATCGGGCCACTCATATGAACATGGTAGAGCGACAACTTCAACTAAACTTAAACAAAGTAAATAAATGGGCAAGAGAAAATGGATTCAGGTTCTCCAAGTCAAAAACTAAATGCGTGCATTTTTGCTCTCTAAGGAAAATGCACAATGACCCTCTCCTAAAAATTGATGACTCCGAAATACCAGTCATTAACGAATACAAATTCCTCGGCATAATATTCGATAAAAAACTTTCATTCATCCTACACATAAAATACCTAAAAAACAAATCAACCCGTGCCCAACAACTTCTGCGAGTCGTTGCCCACACAGAGTGGGGAGTTGACCGTCAAACTCTAATTAAGTTATATAGAACTCTTCTCCGCTCTCAACTCGACTATGGCATTTTCGTATATAGATCTGCCAGGAAATCATATCTGAAAAAAACTTGACCCTATTTACCATGGAAGCTTACGACTGGTATTAGGAGCATTTAGAATTTTTCCAATTGACAGCTTATACACCGAAGCTCACGAAGCACCTCTACAGATCAGAAGTGAAAAATTAGCCCTCCAATATTACACCAAACTTAAATCTTCTCCCTCTAATCCAGCATATGACTGCACCTTTGATCCAAAATACAGAAAATATTTTGACCAAAAAGAAAAATCAATTAGACCATTTGGCCTCCGTATGGAGCCTATTCTCAAAAAAGTCAGCATCCCTCTAGACAATATCCATAAAAGCACCTTGCCACAAATACCACCTTGGATCATTAAAAATCCAAAAGTTAACCTTCAACTGAATCAACTCCATAAAACAAAGACACATCCCTTCACCTACCAAGAAAAACATCAAAATATCCTCCAACAGTATCCCGACTACCTATGTATCTATACAGATGGATCCAAAGACCACAATAAAACAGCATGTGCAGCAGTCTTAAACAAAATAATAAAAACAAAAGCTCTGCCAATGGATAGTTCTATTTTCACAGCTGAGGCCTGTGCAATAGACTTGGCTCTCGACATTATCTCGAAAGAAAAATACAAAAAATTCATCATATTCTCAGACTCGCTCTCTGTCCTATTATCATTAAACAACAAAAAACTAGAGCACCCACTTATTGTCAAACTACTTTGCAGACTACACTCAACATTAAACAAAGAAATCGTTTTTTGTTGGATTCCAAGCCATATTGGGGTGAGAGGAAATCATAGAGCAGCAAAATCGGCTTTAGATTTGACCCCTGAAAAGTACAACATCCCATACACCGATCTGAAACCGAAAATAAATAATTTCCTCCATAAAAAATGGCAACAACGCTGGAATAGAAATACCAGCAATAAACTATTTCAGGTCAAACCCTTTTTGGGAGAATGGCACCCAGCCTTTCGAAAATCGCGAAAAGAGCAAGTAACAATAACGCGATTGCGTATTGGTCACAGCAGACTTACGCACTCTTTTATACTCAAGCAAGAACAGCAACCACAGTGCTCGACATGCCAAACGCCCTGCACAATCAAACACGTTCTCCTTGAGTGTAAAGTTTTTAATCTCACCAGAAAGCACTATTTCCACGCAAATTCCATGAAGGACTTATTTGAGAACGTCCACATGGATAATGTCTTGTCATTCTTGAAAGAGACTGGGTTGTACCAGAAAATATAGATTTGGTTACAATCCCGAAAACACAACAAAATAATCAACAGAAAGCAAATTATTGCTGAATAGATTTATGCTTGTGTTGGTAGAAATAGTAGTGAGAAACAAAAACAAAAAAACACTATCATCACTAAATAACCTAATGTCACATAGAAATATTCGCAAATACTTACTCGTATGCAAGTAAATGAGTTGTATAGTATTAGTATGGTATGATTAAATTATGTGTCTGCAAATCGTACACACGTGTAAACAGGCTTTGGCATTAAATAACCTATAGAGGTTGATATGCCATTAAACCCAATCAATCAATCATTGACCTGGGATTGAACCCAGGTCTCCCGGGCCATTGGCAAACACTCTAACCGTTATACCAACTTGAAACCATACAGCTGTGTGAAAATTGTTTGTATTAAATAGGAATACTTGATGAATAGAATTGTTAATATTAAATAGCAAGACTTGAAACTATTCAACTGTCTGCAAACAAATGATTAATATCAAATAACATTATTAGGACTTGTCTAAATTTCTGTGATGAAGCTAGATAATTGTTATTACTTAAAATATTCAGATTATTGAACTCATCTTTATTGTAATACTCACAACGTTTCTTACAACACTGCACAATAGCCATCAGTCGTGACAGTGATGTGTATCAAGAGGAAATAAAGACTTTAAGAGATAACTTCCATTGCAACAACTACTCAGAGAGCATAACATCGACTCCAAGAAATCTAGATCGAACAAGAGAAAACTGCCTGAAAACTCACAAAAGTCTGTCTGCCCTATGTCAAAGGCCTATCTGAAAAAATTCAGAAGATATGCAGTCCACCGGATGTCAGGACAACATTCACCAGCAGCACAACTCTTCAAAAATATCTCTGCCAAATTAAGCCCCCAACAGAATACATGACCAAGAATTGTGTCTAATCCATCCCATGCAGTTGTGGTAGAGTATACTAAGGTGAGACATGCCACCCACTAAAAGTGAGGCTAGAGGAACACTGAAAAGCTGTATGTCAGGGAGAAGTTAAAAAGTTAGGTATGGCAGAACATATATGGAAGGAAAAGGGACACTATCTGTTTTTGTGGTATCAAGATAAAATAATTGACAGGGAAGAACACTGGAAGTCTCAAAGAAGTGGCACGCATATTAGGCTACAGTGACCGGTTGAGTAGACCAAGTATAGAGATGAATATGATTTGGAAACCATTAATCAAAAAGGCTTGATAAAAAAATTGTGATATGAGCTATGGTGCAAAAGCGTCAGATATGATAATGGAGATGGAGACGTTAGTTTTATAAGTCCCAAAAAATCACACTGAGTCATTCTGCAAGGTCACATGTTTGGTTAGAAAGTGATTCTGAGTGAAATCATCTGGGGTTGCAGGTTCAATCTTAACAACAGATAGGAATAACAAAAAAATAATTACTATAACTAAACACTTGTACCTGGTTGTGGTTAACAGAATTTGAACAGTCAAACCCTGTAGTTCAAATAAAGGGCTCAGTTTGTGATTCTGTGCGGACTCTCAAGTTTGACATGAAACACCTGAAGAAGGCTGAAGGACATATCGGCCAAAACATTGTGTGTATAATAATAAAGATGACCTCAATAGTTTGAATATTTTAAGTAATAACAAGATTATCAGTCTTTGATAAGAATACTTGTAACTCTTTAACAGTGTGCAAACAAATGAGCTCTAACATCTTGTTTAAAAGTAGTTACCTACAAACGATTTGCTTATATATATAAACAAGATTTGCCATTAAATAACCCACAAATGTTGATATGCTGTAATACACCAACCAAACAACAAAAAAATGTAAATATGAATATATAATGAATGCAATTCCCTAACCTTTTAGCAAAAAATAACCTGAGATAGGTTGATATGCCATTAAAATCAATCAATAATATAATAGCTATCAAGATTTTGAAGATCATTCTGAGAAAACTAAATTGTCATTTTACTTAGTCTTATTTATTTTATTTATTTTCAGGACAAATTGACACGGTTGTTGTTAGCAGCAATGTATTAGCTGTTGAAGCTTTAATAAAGAAACAAGTAGAGTTTGCGGGGCGTCCAAATATACCTTCGTGTAAGTTCTGACATGTTTTTATGAGTATCCTCCTTTTTTAATGACTTTGATTTCACAAAGATTCATGAAACTGTTTCTTGATTGGTGTAGGTATGCAGGTGTCGGATGAAGCAGTTTTGAGATAGGCCGCACTTGTCACATCAGTTTTGGGGGCAGCCTCACTTGTAATTAGTTGCATTGTAGCATTGTCTGTTTCTCTCCACTTTGACTCTCAGTCTGTTGTAGTGTAGTCTCAAGCCCCAATTAAATGTATGTATTCACCAACCCTTCTGCATGAGCAGGATATGGCACAAGGTCAGTTTTTAAACAGTTTAACAGGTTTGAATTCAGAGTTTTCTTTCTCCTAAAGTGGATGCCATACCAAGGTTAAAAAGCACAGTCTGTCCTACTATTTGCCTATAGTTAGAGGGAGAATAACTGAATTTATACCTTTCCCAAGTATATTCGCGCTATGTGAAATGAAAACAATCTCATCCAGAATTTGAACTTGGTTTGCCATGACCAACAACTATAACCATTACACCATGGACATCTCCACAAATAAATGTATGTTGCATCAGCAGCAATTGAATGTCTGTTGTGTTGTCACGAGAATGAATGTCTGTTGTGTAGTCATTAAAATGAATGTCTGTAATATAGTCAGTTGTGAACTGCTATGTTAGTGAGGGCTATTTGTTGACTAGGCAGTAAAGAACACAGGAGACTCAACTAGACTTTGAATGTTCGGACCTTTTTGGTTGTTTTATTTTATCCATCCATTTGCTGAGGCTGTGGAAACAGGAAAAAATGGACAATGGACACCACTTGATAGCTTCTTTGTTATTTGAGGGACAGTCTTGTCTTGTTTGTTCTTATCCCAGCTACCAAACAATAAAACAGTGAGAGAGAGTGACTCACAAAATACACAGAACACCCCATCCCTACCTCTGCCATCATCAACATTTGCTGACAAGGTCCAGGATGCTAAATCAAGCATATCGTGTTACTACACAGACAGAAAGATAGATATGAATCTAATGATATATATATATTAACAGAATGAGATAAATATCAACCCAATCAGATAAAGTGAATTCTGTTTACAGTTGAACCTTTTTAAGGGAATAAATAGTGATGGGTCCTCTCATGTTTCAGAATACAGTCAGCCTGACCTTTTTTTACTGATCACTGCCTCTGGAGCATTTTCTTTACCAGACTGTGTGTTTCCACTCCATCAGCTATCATATCAACTCAGGCTCATAGTGGCAAACCCATTTTTAACCCATTTATAAACATTGTCTTGATTTAAACATGCTTCTCTGTACACATAATACAGTGTTCTGTATATTTCATATGGTTTACTCTTC